>JAYMTA010002646.1:0-15997 GCA_036897625.1 Pelargonium cotyledonis | reverse complement strand
AAAAATTGAATAAAACGACAAAGCCGGCCACTTTGTCCCCATTCAAGAGTGGCAGACAAGATAATTCAAAAGAAGACAAAAGCATCAAAATAATTCAAAAGCAGACAAAAGCAAAAGCAAAAGCAAAAGGAGATTCGTCTTAATCAAGACTCGGACTTCAAACACTTTCAATTCCGCCAAAAGTTCTCTATAAAATGAAGAAACTCTTTTATTTGAAAACAAAGTTTGATTACTCAAAGACTTAAGACTTAACTTAGTCCTCAATTGTAAAATTTCTCTACTCATATTTCTGTACACATATTTCTTGTACTCAAAAGCTACAATTCATAGCTCCAGTTCAGTATCCCTATTTGGTGTGTGTATATATATATATATCACTCTAAAATTGACAGCCAGGTGTGTACCTTGTTGAATTGATGGAATGGTTGGTACTACGTAACGTAGTTAATTCACGAGAAATATACATTCACATCACATGCCTTACGTACAATTCCTTTTACAGTGCAAACAAATTTGCTATAACCTTACTCCAGATTACAAGGAGACGTCTTGTCACTAACTCCTCACAAACAGGTAACACAATTGATGTTCAATGCATTACACTAAAAAAAAAATGATATAATTTGGTTTTAAAAGGTAAGACAATCAATTTAATTATCTAAACTTTCGTGAACTATTTTTAAAACTCATAATGATCTCTAATTTTTTGTGTTTCGACCTGATATATGAATTTTCAAATACTGACTCGAAATGTTCCTCTTACACTTAGAGTTCATATCAAAAGTTCAAGGACCAAATCAAGTTAATAGTAAAAAGTTCATGCACCAAGTTAGGTCAAAACACGTCTGTCCCTTGAAACATTTTTTAGGCGAGGCGCACCCAATCGGTAACTTCCCAAACAACCGTACTACGCATGTGGGTCAGTACCCGTGAATGATCTGTGCATGGTACACTTAGTGGCCACTTCCTAGACTTGGTCTTTCAATAACCTTCAAGACTCTAGCGCCTCAAAGATTCTAAGGTATTGATATCATCACCGTGTCATCTTAACATCATCGACACATCTTTAATAAGTCCTAGAAACACATTGTCGAAACATAATTTTTCTATCACCATGATTTTATCATAACACGCGATTGACATATTCAAATCTCACCTAAAATTCCCTACAACCAATCAAAACGCAATACAACTCTCTACATCTTGACTTTATTGGTATAAATATTATTTCAATGTATGAGGTATTTAAATTTATTTGTGTTATTTACACATTCTATATTCTTAAATTCTCACCATAATTCATGCACACACCCTTATTTCACAATTAATGGTACAAATTCTTATCTTAGGCCAAAGGTGAAATTCAGGAGACCCATAGATTTTGCATAACGGTGTGCATATCCATAGAAATGTAAAAAATATTTTATATGTGAAAATGGAAGTATTGAACATAACAGCAAAATGATGATTTTGATAGTGCATGTGTAGCTTTCAGAGTAGCCAATACATAAATCTCAAGCATATTGGCTGTCACATTTATGTTTTGAGGCACTTAAACTAAACAAGATTGGTATTAATTTTGACTATCATCACAACATGGCCCATAACAAAGCAACGTTTTTGCTAAAGTGTCAGGAGATGCTACTTTCCCAAATGAAGGCTGCAAATCCACTGTGGACTGCCTTTTAAGGACCCAAAATCTACTTTTATTTCAAACCATATCAAGAGAGGATAGTGATTAATTACCAAACAGGATACACAAATACATAGCCTATTACTAACAACTTGTCCACAAAAAAAAAAAAAAAAATACCAGAAAGAGAATTGTTCCGATATGAACTGAAAAGGCCCAGAAGCTACTTACATATCTGGGCCTTGCCTAGATTATGCCTGTAGGGTGTAGCTACCCCTTCTACAAATCTCAAACAGACTGCCCTAAAAGGCTCCAGTCATTGACTTTAAAGCTCGAGACTGCCAGCTTAAATACCTCAGACATTGGGATGAATCCAGACTGTGACGCGGGCACGGCTAAACCAGCCCCAACTGAGCTGGCACTTTCACTTAAAGGACTGCAACCACAACAACAAAAACATTGATATGTCACAAATGATGGTATACTAATGAGATACATATCAACTTAGTAAAGCAGAATTGTAATATTCCAGTACATTCTGCTTCCTAATATGTTCTACTTTTCCCTTAACTGAATTCAATATGTAGAAATCTAACACAAAAGAGCTTCTTCATGAATAAAGAACTTATTCTCAAATGAAAATAAATAGAATGACGCTCACTTCACTCTCTTATTTTGCCACAAATGCTATTACTAGGAGTTTAAATGAAGTCATTTGAGTTTCATGAAGCATACTACTTCAACAAAGCATATTGATTATTGTTAATTGCGGGAAGCACTAGGTGGGTACAAACAAGCCATGAGTTTTTTTACTTGTTTTGGACAAACCTACGAAATCTGTCTGAAGTTTACTTGTCTCTTTGTTTTCAATTTTTTTAGGTAAAAGAAAGACTGGCATCAGAAAGTTGATTTTATTTATGGGTAGAAAAATACACAACCACATATAACATAATCATATATCCTGTACCAGTGAAAATCAGTTCTAAAAGATGTTTCAATTCCCAACTCAACAAAGCTATCTCTAATTATAATGGCTTACTGCCGATACTTACTTTATTACAAGGGGTTCGTATGCAGTGACTAGCACATCAGTATTCACTTCCTTGAGACGTAAATTTGCTAAATAGACCTGTAACAATTAGAAAGTAATCACATTCTAACTTTATAACAATTTATCTAATTAGAGAGACTAGAAAGAGAACACTAGTAAAAAAAGTACCTTTACAATATTTTGTGCTTCCCTTCCTTGTCGTCCCTTAGATATGCCCTATGATAGTTCATGCAAAAGTAAAAATGAGATGGCCATTCATTAAGGCAAAACATATGTAACTAGTACTACATTTCAAATCTGTAGGGGCCTTGAAGAAGGCTGCTCTGCAGCAAGCTTGTGTGGATCTCATGACCGAGAAACTTAGTAATCAAATACCAGAATCAAAATAATTCTGTAGCATTTTTAACTAAAAAATAATCATATACAAGAAGTTTACACGCCACAAGTATTTGTGTCACCTATAATTTTGTTATTATGCTGTCCAATGAATCATTTCAATGTATTTTTTAGTGCTATAACGGATGGGAAAAAATATTTAATTATCCCAGGTCCAGACCAGTTCCAATAGAGAAGTGTATAGTTAAAATTATTGTAAACTGCTGATAAATATGGACCCTTCTGGAAACTTGGCCACTTAAAGACTCTCAAACAATAATTTGAAGATTAATTCAACTACCAATCAACCATAAATCTATATAATGATTTCTAACTAACAGAATATGGCTTGTAAGATTACATATAAGTGATGCAACAGAGTCCATTGACCATCATGATTATGAGCAGAACAAGTTAGTATGTATGTCTATCTGTTTCCAGAATACATTAAAATCATGTACACAAAACCCAAAGGAGAATAAAGAAGTAAAGTCCACCCTTTACTTTCTTACTTTTCATCTTCAGTTTATGCATCATTTTAGATTTTAAATCTTATATATATAATGAAATATAGTTACCGTTGTCAGCAAACTTTGTACAGCAAAGATAAGTGGAAGAGATCAGGTAACTTCCACACATGAAATTTTCTAAATCCTTGGACAACACAATCCATCATTTGAATTGAGCTGGAGAGTATGCACTTATCATATAACTTTCCAAAGTTATATAAAGCAATATAGGTAAATTGGGCTCCCAATAATCCATCACACAATAGAACTTGCCAGCAATAGGTAATTCTGGAACATCTCAATAACAGCCATTTTATACATAAAGAGTACTGCAGGATAATTTGATTAACAAAGATCTGAACAAAAGGTCAAAAGGACCAAAATCAGCCAAAGCCTATGTAAACTTGTACACATGCAATTAGTATGACACTTACCATCTGACCAACTGCAGTAGTCACAACAGCAGGTTGCTCCCTATATCGCAATCCAGGGGCCTCAACCACTCCAGACTGCTCAATCAGCTGTAGTATATTAGAAGAATCAATGTTACAAGCCAAAGTATAAAATCAACTGCTAATTGAAACTACTAGAAACAAATATTATGACCATAATGTATATCTTTCACATCCAAAAAACTAAGGGATTAAAAAGAAAAATGATAGATATAGCTCAACTAACAGAAACTTTACAGATGACGCTGCTATTGAACTCAAATTCCTCATAAATTACAACTAAAAAGGAAACAAATGAAAAGAGGCAAGATAAAGAAGAACTGGCCCTTGAACCAATGACAAGCAAATGCTTGCTTACAATATAAAACCACTGCACTTTAACAATCAAGGTGTGGGAGAAAAGGCAGAGGCTTTATAGATTAACTATTAGGTTGATGTTTCAATCTTCATAATTGAAATGACAAGTGTCTATTAGGAAAGGAGAAAAAAAAATATTGCTCTTTAAGTTGAAACAACCACAATACAGAGTGATGCTGAGAATATATACGATTCCCCAATGGAAACAGCTACAAGAGCTAATGTTGGTTATCTATCTTTGAGAATTTTAAGATTGAATCTGAAACCATGCCCGGGAGTTTCCCCAACTTTCCATACATAATTAAAACTCCAATAGTACCACTGGAAAGATTACCTGCTATTTTGAAAAGCTCAAGAACAAAAATATATATAATCCTGATAGATGTCTTTCAATCATATAAAGACTGAGAAATTTATAAATTTTATTGAACAGAATATAATGAAGAGAAGGTCTGAACATAGGAATTACCGTGCTCCCTTCAGCATCTTGTTCAGTGGCAAGGTCTTGAAGAAACCAGGCAGCACTCCCAGCATCCCCTACATCGTGTTTAAAATGTAAAAGCTCGAAGATCAAGCTTTCATCTCGAGAAGGGTCCACAAATACCTCCTATAAACCCCCAAAACCAAAATAGTACACATTCAATAAACTGACAGTCAATCTGAAGAAAAAAAAAAAAAAAACTCTAGGAGTCTTAACATACCTGATGATCAGGAACTTGTCTAATATTGCTCACATCCTACAAAATTGAATGTCCATGTTGTCATTGGATGAACAGTGCCAATTACAAAAAAAAAATGATGATGATGATTATGCAAACAAGGAGAAGTAGCGAACCTGAAACCTAAGAGGGAATGTACTAGAAATCGCACCGCCAAACAGAGCGCGTTCCCCATATACATCTTCCGGCATCTTAAAAATAATACTGAAAATATAAAATAGACAAAACACAGTACACAAACCCAGAAGCTTCTCTTCACAAACTGATTCTAAAACCTGCAAATGAAAATACGAAGCACCAATTCAATACAAAGCAAAAACAGAGAAATATTAGAAGACGAAACCAGTTGTACATCAATTCAAGAAGAATCCAAATGTTAAATCCACAAATCGGAAAATGACGACATGAAAGAGAGAGCAAGATAGGAATCAAATAGCTCCTCTTAAATAGAAGAAGATCATGAAGAAAAACAGTAAGAACTACCTGTGTAGTGAGAAGTGCAAGTAAAGCAAGCAAAAATCGAAGCGAGGAGCAGGAAGACGAGGACAGAGAAACTGATTTTGCGAGTTTCTGAGCAAACATCGCGGTTTCAACCTATATACAAGGCACTTGGTTTACTTGTTGCGTCGATACGACGCCGCGTCTGCTTGAGAAATAAGCAAAATGAATGAGGGCAAAAAAGGAAAACCAACCTCAGTAGTTGGGCCTAGCAGTAATTACGTAAAATGAGGCCCAGGCCCAGTCGAGACGTGGCCCAAACAGTTTATCTTAAAAAAATTCTGAAAATTAGAGCCTGACTTTGGTCTTCTTCTCCTACCCAAAACGGTATCCAATAAAACTGAGAAATGAGAACTGAGAAAAGTGGCAAATAAAATTAAATAAATAAATAAAAATAATAAAGACCAAATCTTGTTCCGAGCCAACCTATTCCCTTTGCTTTGTCTCCTCATCTTCATATTCAACCATCATCGTCTTCGTCGTACAAATATACCTTACCGTCCTGTCTGTATTTTCACTGAAATTGGTTGCTATTCCTCATTTCTCTAACCAACCCTTACCCTACTAGCTTCCGTCCACAAATCTCTCCTATTCTTCGTCATCCGATTTGTTTCAGCTCCTCTCGATTCACTGCCTCTGGATTGTCTTTAATTTTTCGTTGAAATTAAGATTTAAGATTCTAAGCAAACTATTCTGTTGTTATTGCTGCGGGTTTGTGTGCTTCGAGACCGATCTGTGTGGATTTTGAGGATTTGGTTTCGATCGGGTTTTTTGAGAGATGAGTCATCAAAAGAAGAGGAATTTTCAGATAGAGGCTTTTAAGCACAGGGTCGTTGTCGATCCCAAATACGCAGACAAGGCCTGGAAGAATCTGGAGCACGCTATTCATGAGATTTACAATCACAATGCTAGCGGCCTCAGTTTCGAGGAACAATATAGGTTTCTAATTCCTTATCCAGTTTCAGTTTCAATATTTCTGACTGTCTTTTACTCTAATCTGTGTTTGCATGATTAGCGCCAGTTTTAGTTATTTTGTGTGGTTTCACTCTGTGCATGTTGTTTACTTAGAGCTGGTTGTTTTTCTTATTTTGAGGTGTTTGTTTCGTCAAGTTTAAATATTGATAATCTTTAAATGTAAAGTGGAGACTAATCTTATTGTGTTTGCAACTTTTTGGTAGGTTATAGGTGTTTAGAGCTTAGAGCTTAATTGGTGAAGGGTGGTTGATCCATTCTATAGCATTAAACAACCCTTTAAGTTAACATGTTATATTCGTGCTGGAAGTTATTTTTATTATGATTTGTTGTTACTTGCTCATAGCAAACTATTCGGATCATGTTTAGCCCATGAATTTGTGAGCATCTGAACTTCTTAGGATCTATGAAATGATGAACCATACATCAACTGACCAAAGCTGCAACTATAAATTTTCAGCTGTATAAAATTACATTGACCAACTGTGCTGAGCTCTCACATCTCATCATAGCTAATCTAATGAACTAGTTAAACACCTCTGTGCACTTGTTTAAGGTTTGATGGGTAAAAGTTGATAGATTACATGATCATACCTGCCCATGAGTTTTCTTGATCATAGTTATGTGACAGTGTCAATAACCTATCATGCAGTCTGGGTGTGTTGTTTTGAAGTTTGAACGGCATATCGCCGTCAGTATTGTTATCCAGTTGATCTTTGCAATTGTGGGCTTTTGTTGCATGACTAATAGTTTTTCATTTGCGCTCTCTCTCTCTCTCTCTCTCTCTCGCACACATACACGCAAGTTAAGGGTTTAGATTTTCTGACTGTTTAGAATTGGCATAATGCAGAAATGCCTACTGTATGGTGCTGCACAAATTTGGAGAGAAGCTGTACTCAGGTCTGGTAACTACTATGACTGCACATCTGAAAGAAATATCTAAATCTATCGAGGATGCTCAGGGAGGCTTATTTCTGGAAGAGTTGAATAGGAAATGGAATGATCATAACAAGGCCTTGCAAATGATTTGTGACATACTCATGTACATGGACAGGACTTTCATCCCTAGGACCCACAAAACTCATGTTCATGAACTTGGGCTGAACCTGTGGAGGGATAACATTATCCATTCAAACAAAATCCAGGCAAGGCTTCTAAATACTCTTCTTGAACTAGTACATAGAGAAAGGACTGGTGAAGTCATAAACCGGGGTCTAATGAGGAATATAATCAAGATGCTAATGGATTTAGGTTCATCTGTTTACCAAGAAGATTTTGAGAAACCATTTCTTGAGGTTTCAGCAGAATTTTACAAGGGTGAATCTCAGAAGTTCATTGAGTGCTGTGATTGTGGAGACTACTTGAAGAAAGCTGAACGACGTCTAAATGAAGAAATGGAGAGAGTAACTCACTACTTGGATGTCAAGAGTGAATCCAAGATAACCAATGTGGTGGAGAAGGAGATGATTGCAAACCACATGTTGAGACTGGTTCACATGGAGAATTCAGGCTTGGTTAACATGCTTCTTGATGATAAGTATGAAGATTTGGGAAGAATGTATAGCTTGTTCCGTCGAGTCCCTAATGGTCTCTCAACAATACGAGAAGTCATGACTTCTCACCTAAGAGAAACTGGCAAACAGCTGGTAACTGATCCAGAAAGATTAAAGGATCCTGTGGATTTTGTTCAACGATTGTTGGATGAAAAAGACAAGTATGATAGCATAATAAACTTGGCATTTAACAATGACAAGACCTTCCAGAATGCTTTGAATTCATCTTTTGAATACTTCATTAATTTGAATCCTCGATCTCCTGAATTCATCACCTTGTTTGTGGATGACAAGCTTCGCAAGGGTCTTAAGGGAGTCAGTGAGGAGGATGTGGAGACTATCCTTGACAAGGTGATGATGTTGTTCCGGTATTTGCAGGAGAAAGATGTTTTTGAAAAGTACTACAAACAGCATTTAGCAAAGCGCCTCTTGCCTGGAAAAACTGTTTCTGATGATGCAGAGAGAAGTCTGATAGTTAAGCTCAAGACAGAATGTGGCTACCAGTTTACATCAAAGTTAGAAGGCATGTTTACAGACATGAAAACTTCACAGGATACTATGCAAGGGTTCTACGCCAGCCATGGTGCCGAGCTTGGGGATGGCCCTACACTAGCTGTCCAGGTTTTGACTACAGGATCCTGGCCCACTCAGCCTAGTGTTACTTGCAATCTGCCTTCTGAAATGTCAGTATTGTGTGAAAAATTCCGTGCATATTACCTTGGGACACATACTGGGAGGAGATTGTCTTGGCAAACTAATATGGGCACAGCTGATATTAAGTCAATCTTTGGGAAGGGCCAGAAGCATGAGTTGAATGTCTCAACTTACCAAATGTGTGTTCTAATGCTCTTCAATAACTCCGATAAGCTTAGCTACAAGGAAATAGAGCAAGCTACAGAGATTCCTGCCCCAGACCTAAAGAGGTGCCTGCAATCCATGGCATGTGTGAAGGGTAAGAATGTTCTTCGCAAAGAGCCGATGAGTAAAGACATTGGTGAGTATGATGTATTTTTTGTGAATGATAATTTTAGCAGCAAATTCTACAAGGTGAAGATAGGAACTGTAGTAGCACAAAAAGAATCAGAACCTGAAAAGCAGGAGACCCGGCAGAGAGTGGAAGAGGACCGAAAGCCACAGATTGAGGCAGCTATTGTGAGAATCATGAAATCTAGAAGGGTACTGGATCATAACAATATAATTGCTGAAGTTACAAAGGAGTTGCAGTCAAGATTCCTGGCCAACCCCACGGAGATAAAGAAACGAATGGAGTCCCTTATTGAGCGTGATTTCTTAGAGAGGGATAGTGTTGACAGAAAATTGTATCGATATCTTGCTTGAAGAAATGCATTCAGCAGTTTATTCAATGTTTAATCCTCTATTGGCTGCACTATATGAGTTTGAATTTGCTAGATGTAAATTTTCCTCTATTGCATTGCCTCCCCCAATCTTGACTCAGCAATTGCATGTTTAACATTTTATTCTCCTCCGTAACAATAGCTTGACAGTAGTACAAACAAGTCTACCATCTATTTAATTTTGTCATTTGTCAAGATATATCTCGTTTAAGCCCCGTCATATAGCTTAACTTTAAATTTTGCACTTGGTTCTTTGTAACTGCCTTGTTTTATTGTGGATACTGTAATGTATACTGTGATGAAATTGCTGGAACCGCAGGGCCATCCTTGAGATACTAGTAAATTTAGGAAAATAAGAGTTGTTTGTTCATGTGGCATCTTGTAGTTTTTAGTTTTTTCTTTTCTTTCTCAGAAATGACATTTTTGTTAAAAATGAAATCACCCAACCGCTATGCTATCCATTGAAATGAGAAAAGTATTTAGTCTTTGCTATCTAATTTAAATACACATTTTTCTATTTACAGACCAGCATCCCATTCTGCAAATAAAGGATAAGGAACTCAAAATACAAAATGATTTTCTCCAAGTAAAACCCAAAACCATTCATTCCTAGACAGAAACAAACTAATAGATGTGTCTGTCTGAATTGTATCTCAACGAATATTTATTCATTTATTTGTGAAAACCAATAGCTAACTCAAACAGTGTTCGTGAAACAACGGTTAAAAGATGTCAAGCTGGTAGTTTTGCCTAGTAACGCTAAATGCAAGTGCGAAGTGCCTGACCGCTTAAGAGCTCAAAGCAAAAAGTCTAATAGAACAGAACAGTATTCGACTGCCAAACCATCTGAATCTATGGCTCTGATATGAGGATGCGCTTTTGAACATCACTGAATGATTTCACATCTGTTCCCCACAACCTGTGTTCACAGAGAGTAAGATCCATTAGGAACTACTGCGATTATCCTCCTCGGGGATTGTTAGTTTTGCAAATGATATAGCCATAACATGCATGTTTTTCGGTTTTTGTACAATGTGTGAAGTTTGTTTTACTGAAAATAACGAAAATGCTTAAAACCTACCAGCAATCAATCCCAACAGCGTTGGCCCCATCTTTATCTGCCTTCTGATCATCCCCAATGTGAACTGCTTTGTCAGCATTTACACCAATTTGATCTACATCAAAGCTAGTAGTTATGAGAATTTCAATAAGCTTTACAGACTACTGCATCAAAAATGACCCACCTGCTCTCGGGTTCGATCCTCACTAAACACACCTATGGGAAGAGGGGTGAGAAGCATTAATTGTGACTAAGCCCGGGCTGGATTAACCAGTGGTTTACACCAAAAAGGTAAAAAATGACCCACCCTAGTTCTGTGCGCTGGGCCTGCTGTTTATTTTCTTACAGACTACTATATCAAAATGCAACTATTGAACAAGCATGTGCTTCCTTAATAGAAACATGTTTCATCGCATCATTCAAATTAACAGAGATAAGCAAGCAAAGCAACAAGCGATATCTTTGCTGGTAATCAAGATATCCTCAGCAAGGAACATATGCATGCACGGCATAGCAAAACAGGCAAATGCTACAGATTCAAGCCAAGAAAGAATATGGCACTAAAATACATACCTAAAGCAGCCATAAATATGTTTGCATCTGGTTTTTCATAACCAACCTCTGAAGACACAATAACAGCATCAAACCTGAAAGCAAACCAAAAGGATATAGTTTCAGTGAAGATGAGAATGGCCTTTAATGAAAGTAATTCCTTATGTTCTTAACATCCTCTTCGTCTATCACACGTCTAATTCTATCTATCGAAGAGTATTTCATCACAGACAAGAAATTGGCATCTTTGGAGGATATTATAACAAATAACCACTAAGGAATGGAAAGAAGGAATTATAAATGAGATGTGTACAGATGGTAGATGCTTGGTTACTTACAGATCCACAACATTGAGGTCCTTCAGTAGCTTCCTTAAACGAGTGTCAAAATTGGACACAACAGCCACTTTAACTGTTTCACTGCTCCCCGTGTTAGAAGTATAGAAACAAAACGAAAGAAATTCGTCATTAACTATGATAGTGACAGAAAAAGAAGGTAAATACTTGAAGTGTATGACCTCCAGCATCTTTTAGATGAACTATTGTTTCATAAGCTCCAGCTGGAAGATGCCATGCATCACCATTTGCAAAGTACTGTAATTAAGCAATGACTGGGAGTTCAGGTGAAAAGGCCAGCATGAAGTCAACATGCTGGATCAATTTATTGTCAATTAGTACCAGCCATAGAAATTTAGCAATATTACATTAACATTTTGTTTTCAAAGAAACATCACCTCATAAACTTCTTCAAAATAGTCCTGATTGTCACAACTGGTAGCTTCAGAAACAACAAGCTTCCAGAATGGCCTTCCATCTCCCTGTTCATTATAACAAACAGGATTCAGCTAAACTCTTGACATGTTATTGAAATGGTTTCTTCAACTAATTTGATGAAACTAATGCAACTTTCAAATAGCGAATCAAGGTAATCGGGCAAAAGTGTGAGACAGTAACTGTTAATTTTGGAAAACATACAGTGTGATTAACTCTTCCTCCAAAGAGTGAGATAAGAGAGATCACTTTTTTCATAAAAAGAAAACTAGAAAAGAATGCATCATGTTCCCTAGAATCCCATATGCAAGCATGTACCACTAATATTTTAATCGAACACATTATCACATAACATATATTGAAAGGGAGAACGGAAAGAAATAATAGTTCAAAGTGGGTTTTAAGGCTTTTTGCCATCAACCTGGAACCACCCAGATTCCTCAATAATGTGTCCTATGTAGCCATGAAAAGGGAACTATCAATGAAATGAAATGGTTCTGACACTTAAGTTTTTCTGCAAATATTTGAACACCATGCCAGCGTCATAGCCAATGAAACATTAATATATTTCTATTCTTCTCTTAGATAGTATTTGTGCATTGTAATTTACAAGTACATTACATCACTAGAAAAAAAGTTGCAACAATATGATCATAGGAGTCACAAGGAACAGGAGGCCAGAAAATGCTAATTGGAATGTAACTCAGAAAATCTAGATGTCCCTTTAAATAAGGTAGTAGTGTATCATCTAATAGTCTCGGAAAAATGAGAGCATAGTCAATTTCAGAAGCTAGATAGCAAAAAAAAAAAGAAAAATCAAATTTCCATGTATGAGAGTAATGGACACAGACAAAGGACAATAACCTGATAACGAAGCTTTTCAGGCCATGGAGCAGCAAATGCTCTCCTAAATCCTTGCTTAATTTCAGAGGAAGTTGCTGTCAAACCTAAATCACAGCAGAAGTAATATTTAAGATGCAAGCACTGAGACCAAGGGTCTAAAAGTTTCGGTTCTTTAAGTATCAATGCCCAAGTAAAGAGTAGATTTACAGAATTATAATTACAAAGCAACATAACTATATAACTGAACCAATTAAGGCACTTGGAGCCTAACAAATATGATGATAAAAAAAGGATTGATTGGAGCTTCAGAAACCCAATACTTCTAGTCACTCTGTATTCTGTGGCATGCTTGTGATGCCTCTGCAATCAAGTGAGCATAAAAACTTGTGCTAGTACATATTACACTCATAACCAAAACCAATCTCCAAATTCACAAGGGTTCATTGAAAACACTTGAAACATCAATCTAAAAACCCTATAAATAATATGCATTTCCTTCACAACATAATCAAAAGAAGTGTATTTGCTGAAACTGACCATATTTTCTTCCTATGGTTGCATAAGTCTCTTCGACCGGCTTCGCTAACTGCAAAAGGGTACCTCCAGCATCTAACAATAACCCATCATAAGCTCTTTTGATCCCAGCCTTTCCTCCTACAAACGAGACAGCGTTTAAATTACGCGACCACGAATTCACAGTACAAGACTCAGTAAGTGAATTGGGCACAGGCGCAATCAAAAAACCAAATCAGACTGCAAATGGGGTCTTGGGTCGATGAGAATACATGGAAAAGATATGAACTTTTCCCGGACTTTCTCGGGAGCAGAAGGAAGAAAAGGGAATTGATTAGTGAAGAAGACTAACCGGCGATGGTGGCCATGGAAGAGCAGCGAATGGAGCTGGAGAGCTTTCGACGGAGAGGCTTCAAGGCTCTGAAGAGCGTGTTGCTGTGGGAGCATCTAATCAAGGAAGCCTCCATTTCCAGAGCTTGGGTTTGGCGAGAAATGCAAGAAACGCAAATATATGGTCTCCAAAGTCAAGGAAGCTTTTTTAAGGGCCTCCAAAATTGTTTTGGTGTGACAAATTAAATAAAAACAAATGATATATAGCTTAGGCTTAATTAATTAACTATGTTTTAGCAAGTATTTATCTACATAGTTCATAAAAATAAAGAAATCAGCTAAAACAGAAGCCACAGCAGCTTCATAATATCAGTGATACAACACAATTGGTAGTGAAAGTGGGATATGAGATATTAGAGGAAACTAAATGGAAGCACAAAACAATGCCAATCCATTTAGTTTCCTCCAATTCTCACTTACAGCTTTCCCAGTAAATTACACACAGTGTATGCGAATGTTGGAGATAAGATATTGGAGGAAACTAAATGGAA
This sequence comes from Pelargonium cotyledonis, assembly GCA_036897625.1. Taxonomy (NCBI): domain Eukaryota; kingdom Viridiplantae; phylum Streptophyta; class Magnoliopsida; order Geraniales; family Geraniaceae; genus Pelargonium; species Pelargonium cotyledonis. The sequence goes on along the minus strand of JAYMTA010002646.1, from coordinate 1,904 downwards.
ACAGATCAAAACAATTCATTTAGGTTCCTCCAATTCTCACCTACAAACTTTCGCAGTTTCATAAACAATAAGTGAAGTGAATGTCGGATGTGAGATATGGGAGGAAACTAAATGTCAGTAAATTAAGTCGACATTTAGTTTCCTCCCATTCTCACATACGGCTTTAACACAAGCTATTACTAGTCATATTTGCAAGTTAAAGGCTAATGTGAATCAATGGATTGAAGGTAGTATTTATAGATTAATATCCAAGAAGTGGTCAACACAAGCAACCTTACAATACTCACAGTTTTTGAGAGTGTGTACACACAATATTTACATGAACATAGAATCAAATCTCTAACAAGAAACAATATCAGTATATTGTTCAGAGTACCAGACAAGCATGCATGCTCTTCAACTACAATCTTTCCATTTTGAACAATGCTTTGATGTTTCTAGGAGAGTATCGGATACACTTCAAGTTGGATCTTGCTACTTTATTTCATTATTTGTGTAAATAAGTTTAGGGACCTAATTAGCTACTCTTCCAAATACAAGGGTTCCAAGTTGAAATTCTTAAGAGGCTATAAAATTAGAGTGGACGATCCTGAACTCGTACATACGAGGATTTTAGTGCTACAACAGTGATGCGTCTGTTTTTACTTGGTCAATTCAAGCGTTCTGCAGAAGTTAGCCGTCTTGTTCACGTGTTAATTTTGTTTTCTTTTCTAAATGTTTGTTCTAAGTTCAATATTCACTTGAACTTCGAGTTTAAAATCTCGAATATGTAACTTGCGCGAGGTAACGCACCCAAAATAGAGACTTCATATGTGATTCCAATATAATGCCTCATATTTGTAAATCACAAAAGCTAGAAAAAGTTATAATGATATAATGTAGAGAGAATAAACAAATGAAATAGTGAAAATCTCTTCCTCTCACCAAGAGGATGATATTTATACTCACTGTCAATGTTTTTCACGTGTTGATGTGTGTTTGGTCATTGCTAAGGTAGAGTTGGCATCGGGGCCCACTTGTGATTTGAGCTCTACCTTCTCGGGCGCGCCATTAGCAGGCGTAAGGCGAATCCAAAAGTTTTCTTACGTCCCTTGTGCACCTAGAAGAGTATCAAAGTCACTAAAAGTGTCTACCATTTGAGGTAGCGTTTGAAAGTTTCAAAAATGTTAGTTTATCATGATGGTGATTCGGTGATACGATGAGCCGTCAAGATGACCAATGACATGTTTTGAGCTCCCCACATTTTGTGAGGATCCTTCATGTATCTTTGAAAGTGCTTTAAAAGTCGTGAGAATGACCCGACGAAGAACCGGTCAAAATCTTTGTCCCTTGTTGTGACGAAATTTGTGTATGTGCCACTTTTTGTGGTGATGAAGAGACATGTCACTTGAGACCGTTCCAAAGGCTTTTGATGTGTTTTGATTTTGTTGGCCCCCTCATTCAGCCTCGAAGACCTCGTTTGTCTTTCTTGAGACCAAATGGCCTCATTTTTCATGTTTGGTAACTGAAGACACTACAATGTCTGAAGACTATGTTTTAGGCACGTCACGTTCATTCGGCTTCATTTTGGATTCTTCACTTCTTAAGACTTTGTTTTCGCAAGTCCACATATGGATTATGCGTTGTCAAGTTGGCAGTTGCCACCTTTAAGGTGTTTTACAACACACAAACTAATCTTATTCGAGGCTTAATCACAGTTTAAGCTCATTACCTCTCTCCATGGGTGTGCTGAGTGGAGGTAAAACGCAAGCGCTCTTCCCACTCACGCAGCCTGCGTTGCCAACTGCGCCACAACCCGTGGGTGCTAACTTAGGTTTTATTTGTATTTGAATCATGAAAAAATTACACATACTTACCCTGAAGTATACACCTTTTGCACATGGCTACCCTAAAGTATAGTTTGT
>JAYMTA010002645.1:0-15998 GCA_036897625.1 Pelargonium cotyledonis | reverse complement strand
TTATGTTTTTTATTTTTAAATTCCAATCATCTAATTAATTAATCCACATCATTCAAATAACACACATCATCAAATAATATCAAACTAAGCAGTCCACGTCAGCAACAAAACATCCACCTCCGCAGCTTCTTTTCCACATCAGCGCAAATTAACAGCCAACATGACAGAAGATAACGGTGGGCATTAGATTGGTTATAAAATAATAATATAGGCACTCAATTGGGTACGAAATAGAAGTGTGGGTACTAGATTGGGAGAAATAAAAGTTTGGGCACCAAATTGGGTATTTTTTGAAAGTTTGGGCACCAAAAAAGTGGTTATCCCTTTTATTTTTGTCTTAACCATGAGGTATTTAGAATAGATATTTGATCAACACGAGATTGATACCTTTAAATCATATAACACTCAGGCTTATTCTCATTCGAACTAGGGAGGACCATAAGAGCGGCAAATCTCTCTCTATAAAACAACTGCATACCCTATAACTAAAACTCGAGACATCTGGTTAAACTGGAACAACACACGTTTGATGGTGTTAACTTATATAGTTGATTTTCAATGTAAAATAAATATATTGACAATTATAAACCATAAATAAATAATGATTGTTATTGAGTTTGTTATGCTACTCAAAAAATTATTATTGAGTTTGACAAATAACAAGACAATACATGGAAGTCAAGTGCCACATCATCACGAAGAAAGCACGAGCGAGTCATGAGTCGATTTACAAATGAAATGTATGACACCGCCTCTTTGTAAACTAACAACCAAGAGTCACCCACTGAAAAGCTCATCTCGCCAAAATATTTGTCTGACCAAGACACTTCTAAGTCTCCACATCTCATCAAGACACATCCAAACCTTCCTAACTCACGTTGGCACAACAAAAGATTCTGTCTCACTTAAACACCTCAAGACTTCCCCCCTCACCTCATGTCTCCCTAAAACACCTCAAATTTTATAACTTTGTCGTGACACTTCAAAACTCTCCACCTCGTCATGACATCTCAAATCTCAGTATCTCATTGGGACACACCTAAATCTCCTAGATTTGCACAGACGCTATGAAACTACCCAAAGTGGTAGGTGCTTCTAAAAGCTCTTATTTGCTCCATAATGCTTGAAGACGCATAGGACCCAAGCACTCAAGTGTGTCTTGTAATAAACCCAATTTCATGAGAAACAATCACGCATTGTTATGTCACCAATTTGGTTGTATGTATTCATATACCTTCCTTGATAAGATGAATGGATCTTATAATTCAATTGATATCTTCTATCTCAACTTTTTTTTTTCTAGTTAAAATCTTAATAAAAGTAGATATTAGGATCTTATAAATACCGGGTCTTCCACCAACAATGTGTTACCCATACTTTAGAAACTTAGGAGTAAGGACTCAGGCCTTCGGCTCCACCCCCAAGAGTCGGACTCTCCATTTCCTCCCAAGACTCTAAATTAGAACATTTCTAAGACAACTATTTCATCACATGAACAACATAAAAAGACAAATTTTTAATGTGCTCTTTTAATCTCAACTATTTAAGCTTGCACTCTTCCAAATTTGTTAGAGTTTAAGAATTATATTAGGCTTCAATAGATTTATTTTTCATTTTGCCCCTTATATAATGGGTTCAATTGATTGACTCGTAAAAATAAATTTGTTATAGGGTCTTCTGTTTTCGTCACAAGTTGTCTTTCTACCATCCAAATATGTTTATTTTGTTCACCCATGATGATTTAGTACAACCTCTATCCAGACTCTGTTAGGGCAAAAAAAAATGTATTTTTACCAATGAACCAATAGTTGTTTTGCTCAAACATTAGTGTTTTCAAGATTGAGCTGAAAATTGAAATACTAATATTAATAAATAATGAAAGTTGATCACATACATACACGCAAGCTATAAATTTTGAAAATGATAGCAAAACATATTCATTGATGTCAATCAAATGCCTTAGATGCAAAAATGTTGAAAATATTATTATTACATCACTGTGCATGTCTCTAAAATCACACCTCTAAATACAAGAGTATTGATCTTCAAAACCACATGTTTTCCAACAAAATCCCAATCAACTACTAAAAAGTAGCAGCAGCATACACATGAATAAACCAAAGCAAGAAAAGCAAAATTGTACAGCCATTTGAATCCATACAAAGCTAACTGAGCTGTCCCATCCTCATCTTCATCCTCTTGAGAGAGCTCAGTGCAAAATTCATAGCACAAATAAACAATCATTACAAAATGACATTTCAATATGCATTATACAATATGTTTACCTAGTTCGCATTTCAAACACATTGCTTCCTTCTACAATGACAAGAGAAACCACAATTTCACACTTGAACCCTTGGCACTCTACTAATTCCATGACAATTTTACCGAGGTATGAAGCAAGCATTTAAATGAAGAAACTACTTTATGCAACCACAGCTTCAGCGTTCACCTAATGACAGCATGGCAACAAAATACAACACACACTTATGGATACTATAATTCAATCATGCAGTGCTGTTTAGGTAACTAATCCATGATGTTTGCCCACTCAGTTCCATAAGGCGTATCAAACTCAACCACGTAACAAAAGCAACCAACAATCCTAAATGACCAAACATTTTTTCCCTGTAACTCAGTACAACCTTCCCTTGGGTGCAAGTGGGTTCCTAAATGCTGCACAAGCCAGGGAAAATCGACATGATTTTCCTAACTAGATTCCTGTATCCAGTACAAAATTAATCCTTGTGATGTAGATTTAAAAATAAAACGATGACACTGAACTGTGCTTACTGTTCTGTGAACCTTCGGTTAATTGATGGTCAACTCACAACCACATTCTGCAAAGTTTCGGCATGACCATAATGCCTTCTAAAATAACTTATCCAAATAATCATCAAACATAAAAGTGAAGCTAACAAAAAATATATGATGCCATCTGTTAAAGCTGACACGCAGATTTCTCATCAACATATACCTTGAGGTTCACCCAACTCATATGGACCTTTAAATAGTGCATAAACACAACTTATTTGTTAGTAACGCAATTCAGCCAAGCACACAACAAATGCCAGATGACTTTCCCTTGCAAAATGGAGCTGCAAGTAGAAGCCAAAATGCACCACTTGCAAACGTAATCAACGTGACTTCCATTCTATGATTCAAGTAGGCAGCCACACTCCAAGTAACATTCGTTAAAAGAATGTATTCTAGCAATGACAAAGATACTTACTATGCCCCAAAGCCTTCAGTTAATTTCTAGTTAACTCACTCCCATATTCTGCAGAGGGTGCAGCACCAAGAAGAATGTGGTTCGGCATGACCATAATGCCCTCTAAACAAAACTTATCCAATGAATTCAATATAATAATATATCCAAATATTCTTAAACCACATGCATTAAAACCTCAGTATCTCATATCCACACAGAAGATGCCTCCATAGTTTTCCTTCAAGTGGAGTTCCATAGACAATAAACAAGCAACTTATACATAAGACATACCAAGAACTCCATGTTTCTATCTCTACTGGGCAGATATAGGCTCTAAGTTCCCCTATAGCCTAAAATTGAAACCCGACAAGAAATTATCTGCAGATACAGTATCATCTAGATCCAGCACAGCATTTCTTTACCATTTTGTGCTTAAAACTGCTTCATACAAAATAGAGGTTATTGTGCTTGGCAGCATGCTTGCTCTTCAAAACTGATAATGAATAAGCTTCATGCAGTCAAAATCTAGAGAAAGCCTCTGGCATGTCGCATCTGTTCCATATACAAATCACTCACATCCAAAGTACTCCATTACCGTCTATTAGATTCCATGCCCTCACGACTGTAACATCCAGCAAACAAATACCAAGGCACAGACTGTGTAGTCCTTGTGTACTTAAGGAATTCACAGTATTAACTGTTTACCTCAATAGTATGATCCAGAACCGCCAGTACCCATGTAACTGCTGCCGCCCACATCACGGCTGGGGTACAAAGATGAGTAAGAGCTACCACCAACCTGCAACATGCATGTGAAAAGGCAACATGTCAGATAGCAATATGATATTAACAGTCAAGAAAGAAGGTTAGCAGCATACATCACTTCCATGGGACATGTAATCCCCTCCATAACTTGATGAATACATGCCACTGACATCACTGCCCCTAAAAGAACCTGAAAAGGTACCGAAAATCAGAATGCTAGAAAAACTATCCAAAATAAATAACAAAATATCACTATACCAATGCACATATCAGATTAACAACTTTAAACACACCTCCTGCGTAACCCATACCCTGACGATTGCTGCTATTAAGACCATGAGAATCATGACTGGAGATTGAACTTCTGCTGCTGCCATAACCTATATTAGATCTCCCAAACCTATCCAATACAAGGAAAATGAAGAGGAGGAAAAGGTGAATAACAGCAGAATACGAAATACAATTGAAAAGGAAGACTCTGGAACATATCCATTTCAAAGCAAAATAACACAAACCTTTCATCATAAGCATCCTCATATTGAGAGGGACCTCTACCATATTCATTGTCCAAACGAGCCCTTGAATGACGGACGCCAACATCAGAATAACGTGGTGGGACATCATCCTTCAATTGAATTCAGATATATCATATGCACTTTACAGTTTATATTTGGAAAAGCCAGCATAAACAGATAAACTATGCGACATAACTAAAAAATAAGACTAGTAGAAAGATTGTAAGAGTGTAATGCTAACCAGGGCAGCATATGAACGTTTTGATCCGGACATAGAATCATAATCACGAGATCGCACTTCACGGTAACATGGAGGAGGCCTTTCAAACCTTTGACCATAGCCATCATCAACATAAGCCCTCCTCGGTGCAGTTCTAGGTGCATTCCTATGCATATCAGAATATGAAGAAGCGTGGGATGAATATTCTTCCCTGTATGATTGCCGCCTCTCTGGAAGCACCCTTGAACCATAATCTGCAATAGGCCTGTTCCTTGGAGGAGGAATGTCATCACGCCGACCATATTCCCTCTTGAAGCTACTTTTTGGGTATGAAGGAACTGCCAAATAAAGGTATGGCATTGTAAAGTTATTCATTCAACCGGTGAATGCATTCATCATAACAATATACAGTAAATGGTTACCAGGAGCTCTTCTGTCATAGGACCGAAGAAGAGGTGCCAAGGGTCTGCCTCTTGCTGGCATGGACACGACAGGTCGTCTCTCTCTAAACCCAAAAGGCCTTTTCATGCTGACAGGTGGGAAACGTCTCCCGATTCCTCTTACCCCATGAACAGGAAAGCTATGTGGAGAAGGACGACCCCAGGAACCCCTTGCAACTCGTCCAACCCCTCGTCCAGATCGGTGATCTACATAATTACTGTGCTTTCCTTTAACTCTCTGAAGTGGTCTTGACAATCTGGCCCTGACTTTAGCCTGCAAAAAATCACAAAGCCACAAATCATTGTTGTACAAAATTTGAAACCATTGCCAAGAATACAGCATAAGGAATTATGAAATAAGGCAAACCTTGTTGTCCCCCTCACCCAACTCCGCATTATTGATGCTTTTAGCACATGTCACTGCTGCATCGTGGGAGTCAAATGTGACAAAACCAAAATCTTTCCTTTTAGCAGATGGCATATTGCGAGCAAGCTCAACCTTTTCAATTTCACCATACTTCTTAAGAAGTTCACGAACACGATCCTCGTCCCACAAAGAAGGAAGGCCATCAATGAATACAGTTTTAACCTGAATTCAAAAACACGTCAGCCTGATAGAACAGCTCCCATAAAAAAACTACAGTACAAGCACAACCAAAAAGGCGAATAAATAAGCACACATTAGCTGACCAGACAATAATGACTGACCTCATCAGCCAATAGTATCAAATCATTTGATATTAGAAAAGGCAAAGGGAAACATTAGCATATCAACATCTATGTTTGAAGGGCCAAAACTACAAACTTCAACAGCTTTTGACTACTTTCTTAAATATTGATACTTTACCATAATAACAGAGTAAGGTCGTAAGGGTTAAACATTGGTGCAAACATTGAAGTTATGATTTCTCACCACTGGTAATCAGTATTAACACTTGTAGTCTGAAGAGAGAACAACAACATCAATACATGCTAAGCACCCTATTTCATAGACAACTAGATGATAGAAATAGCTAACCCAGTCAAGGGTGTAAATCCTAAGTCAGTACAAAAAAAAAGGTGCATCAAAAGATAACCTGTGCCATAATGTCATCACCCGGGTCAATAAATGAATCCGCAAAAGAAACCTTTGCAGGCCTATCAACTCCAAACACAACATCTCTCTTCTGGAGACGCTTAAATGCATCCATGGCATCTGAGCGAGACGAGAATTCCAAAAAGGCAAACCCACGGTTCATTCCCACATTGTTACCATCTTCAACCAGTGTCAAATCATCTACATTCTTGACTCCATAATTTTCCAGCTTCTCTTTCAACTGGAACCACAGTCAATTACCAAATGATAAGTAATTGCTAAATCCCAATAACCACTCCAAAAGATAACTTAATGCTTGATGGAGACACTGGAGCAAACCCATTATACTTACATCTTCCTTTCTCCATGTCTTGCAAATATTGCCCAGAAAAAGGGTATCACTGTCTTGACTTGGTGTAACACCACATTGTTTCCCATTAATCTGAAATTGAAGTCAGCCAAAAATAAAACTAAAATGTGAAAAGAAAAAACATTTTCCATCCAATTACGACAAGTTAAATTATTACCACTGGGTTCTTTAGTGTTGTAACAGCTCGTTTTGCTTGTTCCACTGAAGCAAATCGCAAGAATGCAAAACCCTTATTTTTCTTAGTCTGTGTGTTCATCATCAACCTGACTTCAGTAACCTCACCAGCTTCACTGAATGCCTTCCTCAAATCATCCTCGGTTGCATCCTTGTCCAAACCCCCAACAAATACTTCAAACTCCTTGCGCTTGCGTCTCTCCGTAAAAACTTCATGATGATCTTCCTCATCTGCATAAACCATCTCTGCTTGATCATGTTCGTGCTCATGCTCATCACCATCATGCTCATCGTCTTCTTCTCCCTCAAGTTCTTCAGGATCTTCAATTTCTTCCTCAACCATATCACCTTCATCCTCTTGACCTTCATTCTCCTCTTCATGTTCTTCCTCCAATTCATCTCCCACCCCTTGAACATCCACCTGATCAACTTCCTTCAAATCATAATCCACTCCAACATAATCTTCATGTTCATATTCAACTTCATTATCCTCCAACTCCAACTGTTCATCTTTTTCATATTCTTCCACCGATTCCTTCACCCCATCTTCTTCTGCAATAGATAAAATAGATGATTCATGCAGCGAGGAAAGGCTAAATTTTCCCCCATTGCCCTCAAGGGGAACTAGAAATCAATTTAAACAATCTACACAATCCTCATCCTTCCTGATGGCAATTGGATCTAATAGTAATAACCATTCGAACCCAAAATCTATTACAGTTAAAAAAAAATTGTAGGATAATTAGTTTTGTCATCCTATGCTACCATTGCAAGTTTACAGCTCAAAGGGATCAACTTTAGGAACCTAAGCAAATGCCAAATAAAGGTAAATTCTTCAACATGACATGAGAACCAATAACAGTTTAATCAAAACAAACAAATGGGATACAAGCACATATGATAAACATAAATTCACAACAAGAATACAAAAGTGTCAAAAGCAGAACAATTACTAATGGAAATCATAAACAACTGACATGTTATGAAAAAAAAAATGTTACCGTATAAGCTAATTCTAAAAATAAAAACACAATTTAGAGAATTTGAGCAATCTTTTCCAGAGATATCAGATCCAATTCAAATTCAACACACACCAAAGCAATGAAGAGGAGAGAAAAAAAAAACATACTTTTTGTCTCCAGAACAGACACATCAGGCACCAATTTCACCTCCGAAGACAGCCCGTATTCCTCCACCACCGGGCTCTCCTCGACAAGAGGCTCCTCCTCCACAACCGGCTTGACTTTGTAGATGAACTCCCGCACCTCCGGCCGGGGGGGTTGTGGCTTCCTGGCGGCCCTCGGCGTCCGCTTGGGCCTCGGCGCCGCCGCTCCTCTCTTGGCCGCTCGGGGAGGCATTATCGAAATCCCTAACTCTCCCAAAAAATCCCTTTTTCTGATAACTATTCTCAGGAAAAGCCAAAGCCCTAGTTTTGGCTCAATCTTTGGGGGCTCTGTTTCTCTATATGATTTGAGGGAATAATAGACAGGCTTTTTACAGTGTATTGTGCTCGGAGTGAAAGTATCTATGAGTGTGTTTATCATGGGACGCGGCATGTTATGATTGGCTACATGTTTCTGAAAGTTCTGATCTAACACGTTGATTGCTGGGATTATCTGGGAGTATGGTGTGCGATGCAGGTGATTATGCCTTCCTGCTTATTGAGGTATGAAGAAATCAATGACGTTGTATCTTGCAGCTTCCTCAGCCATAGGATCTCAAATTCTTGGACTAAACCGATTGATTGATGGATTGATTGTTATTACTCCGTCGGTCTCAAAATGAATGTCTTATTTTTAAAAAAAAAAAGTTAAAAATTATAAAATAATTTAACGTATTTTTAATATAATTCTCACTTTTCTCACTTATACCTCATGTGCACTTTATGTGCAGGCTTGTCTATGTGCATAAGTGATACCAGTCATATGGAAAGAACGATAATATAATAAAATAAAAATAGAAACAAGACACTCATTTTAAGCCAAAAAAATGAGACAAACAAGACACTCATTTTGAAACGGATAAAGTAATATTTTTTCATTTTATTTGATTGATCATTTTATATTTAAAAAAACTCCACAACTCTACCATGCTCTCTTCTTGATTGTTTTTGATAGTTTAATTTTTTGGATCGGTTTACGAATTGAGTGGCATATTATTTAGCCGTCTTTAGATTTTGCAAACTGAGTGGCTTATGCGTTAGCTAGGCCCTCGTCGTCCTTGTCCGATGTAGTTGGTGGATTGGTTCTCAAGCCCCTGACGTTATTATCCCGCTTCTTTCTACGGATTTGAATTAATAATATATTGTATGTTATTTTGCGGGCAAAAAAATACTTAGATGCAAAAACCGAACTACATAACATATCACATCACTTATAAACCAGAATTTATATAGGACAATAAGAGACTAATTTAGCATTTTAAGTATGGTTGGGCATCGGTGGGTCCCACTGAATTGAGATCGAAACTTTACCTACATATGGAATGAGATTATATTGGTCGAGTTTGGTTTGTGGATCAGGTCGGACCGGAGCAAAAATGTAGTGGATCGGATTGAACCGAACTTGATGGAGTGGATTTTTGTATTTTTTATAATAAAAAAAAAACTTGAAATTTTTGCCGCATTCAAGTTACAACAACGTCGTGACAATTTTAAATTGCAAGATGCAACAACTTTTCATGTCTAAACTTCAAATTAAATCATTAACTCGAAAGTCATAATACGAAGTACATGTTAATTAATTTAATTTAGGATCCTTAATTGTACAGCAACTAGTTTATACACCCGTGCGGTGCAGGATAATTTAACTGAATTTAATAATTAATAATTAATTTTTTAACGAACTCACTTAATTAATTAAAAGTTTTGTATAAAAAATCAAAATAATTGTAATTATGGTATATATTTAAATTTTAAATATAAGTTTAATTTTCTATTGATAATATTTCTTTTTACTCAACTTACTTTATTGTGCGTTAGGGTTAATTTAATAATTATATAGAAAAATTGTGCGCTCTAATACGCATTATAAACATGTTTTTTTTATTCAGATTTTATAATATGTATAGATAACAAACTTAAGTCACTTTTTTTTTTTTGTTTAAATTCAACTTAAATCACTTTTTAATTTAGAAATACATACTCAATCCAATGAACATGAAAGATAAAACTCCAATCCATAACACAAACTCAATCCATAACAATGTCCAACACAATATGTAAAAACAACATTCAATTCGAACAAGCTGAATGAGGATAAAGAGAATAGGAGAACAAAAATCTACCTTAAATGACGAGGTATCGCCAACGAAGCTTGGTCGGTATTTCCACGAGAGAGAAGAAGAAATAAGGCTAAAAAAAAAGGTTGATATGGATTTCACCATATTTTAGAATTTTGTAATGGATGACCCCTCGCAAAATTAGTTTCAAAGTTTAGAAAGAGACATTCTAACAAAATCATAAGCTCGCAGTGTTAACTAGATTTTGTGAGTTGTTATCCCTCACAATAACTCTCGTTAAATTTTGGCGGGTTAAAAAAATGTGTGTGACGATTTGTATAAAATCTCTCGCAAAAATAATTTTTGCGTTTGACAATAACGTGTCATCGTAGATAATACGCACAGAAGTTTTGTTTTCTAGTAGTGCTATGCATTCTCCCTTATTACAAGTTAGGTGGCAAAAAATAATAATTTTTATATGCATTTATATTCGTCGTCAACAAAACGTGCAATCAAACACAAAATATTTAATTTGTTGGTCACGTGTTTAAGTGGTGCCGAAAGTAGTTGGGGGAATGTGGCAAGTCGGTAATTGTGGAAGCTTTTGCAGTGCGGAAAACTTTGTCATGAATTAAGGAAGCGGGATGGTGTAAAGTGATCACTGAGAGCGATGCTTCAAAAATAATCTCGGATTTCAAGTTAGGGTCTATGATGCACAAAGGCTACAACCTTATTATTGATAATTGTCGGGTCTATGTTTGGTCGTTAGGTATGGGGTCAGTAGAATTGTCTACCGGTTGTAACCCATACTCTGATTGACGATTTAAATTATTAGAAGTACCTTTTGTTGTAAAAAAAAGTGCTTGCTATTAAACAAATACTAATCGTGTTCTTTGAAATTACATTTTTAAGTTTAATTTGTTCATACGTAAATAGTTTAGCAACATCCCTAACGAGAGCAGTTCTAAAATGTACAATAAACATGAGACATGCAGTTAGGAGAAACAAACGAAAACCTAATAGGAGGTTCATCAATAACAATCGTTCCTATTTGGACACTTCTAACAACATTTTTGTCAAAATGTCAAGTGTAGCTAAAGTAATTTTAGTTTGTGTACTACCTATTTGATTTTCATAACTTTGCATACCACTTTTTTAACATTACCTAAATAGAGTAGAAGTTCCTAAAGATCTAACATCAACCTGATATTTCCTTACCATAAGAAATACAAGCATAATATCGAACGTCATTAATATCATGTTCAAAGTTAGTGAGTATGCATGTTTCGCTTGAGAGTACTGTTGCACGTCAGTTGATCAATCGTATGAACATTAAAGATCTACACATCAGAGTACTATAATATTTAATTTCATGTTAGCTCCTATGTAATCGAATGTGTAATTCTTATTCATATAATCCAAAACTCAATGAAATGGAGTACGAGCAGTGGCGGAGCCAGCAAATCGGCCAAAAAAATCGGTTAACTGATTATAAGAATTTTTTTTTAGTTGTATAAGGTTAAAAAATTTAGATAATTTTTTGTATAATACGAAATTTATCTCACATAAAAATTTCAAAGTGCATCAGCATACCGATTGGGTGCATTAATAAAGATTCTATGGGTTTTGTCCCTAAGGCTTAAACTCACGTGACTAAAAATAAAATTGAACACATTAATCGTCATCAGCCCAACCTCCTGAGATTAAATTTTTTTATGTAATACTCAAAGTAGTTATCATAGTTAATATTTTACTTCTTTTTTAATTTTTGTAAAAAATATTGTAATTTGAAATCTAGACCTATGTTTCGAGAAATTGTGATATTATTTCGAGAACCTGCGATTTTTATTTGAAGAAACAATAAACTATGGTTTTAATTATATATGTAATGAAGTATATAACATATATGAAGAATTTTGATAAGTTGTCTATGTTTTTTTTTTTGTAAAAATTGGGCTCAATTTAAAGTAAATGACCATGATGATGCCATATTTGTGGAGTTTGGCCTCATTAGTTGTGTAAAAAAATTTGGGCGGCTGTAAGAAAATTGGGCTTAAGTAAAAATCAGTTTTGGCCCAACAATCTAAAGTTTTTAAGTAAATAAAAAAAGTGAATAGCCAACATGGAACTTTGGTATAAGTCGCCTAACTATTAAAAAAGCTAACCACCGAACCAAATTGCTAGATAATTAACATTTAGTAAAATCAAGATATATTGAGCTGGCATAGGCCATGCCCTATGGCTGACACCTCCAATGAGTACAAGTAAAGCATATGCATGAAAAGGTGTGTAAGTCATCAAAACTTTCCATTTATTTTAGCATCTCATTCCATTCCACTTGAGAGATTGAAGTCAAGTCACAATATGAATACTAGTTACTTTAATGGGGCCAAGTCAAAATTTAGCAAAGTGGGTTTTTTTATTTTTTCTACAAAAGGTAATGAAAAAGCCTCAAACCATTCATTTATTTGGAAAAAGTGAAAATGAAAAAGAGGCACCAACAACCACAATAAGCGGCAATCAGCAGAGAGCACAAAAAATGACCACAGTGGGAGTCGAACCCACGACCTTTTGATCCGAAGTCAAACGTGTTATGCGGTCAGTTGCTGTTCTTTGCATTTGTGACGTAAAAGAACCTAAACAAGAAACAATACTAAATTCCAAAATTATATCAACCACATTGCTTATTACTTGTTAATTGTGAGGATCACTTGTTTTTTTTATTGAATTAAAAAAACACACTTTTATAGGTATGACTTCCCTTGTTGGAAGTGATTGCTATGATGATTCACAGTCCGATACAGATAGTGAAGTCTGGGATAGTCCTGTCGGGTCTCGCGTTAGGATCTGAGATGTTAGGATTGATTTGCTATCTTGGAAGGTTTTGGTTGTTCTTGATGTGTTATTCTGTTTGGTGCCTTTGGCAGTTTTTGAGACTAGTGGTGTCTCTACAGGTTTAGAAATCAGCGATGTATGGCTAGAGTTTGCTTTGGTTTGTACGTCTATGTCTGGTTTCGTTGAGTACGTTAGGTTACCTGATGTATTCAATATTTGATTAATGAAAGTATTACCATTCAAACAAAAAAAAACACTTTTATTGAATCAAATCATCCATTAGGACCATTACACTGCGAACAACATCCGAGCTAACTCATTGGTCACCGAATTCACATACCGATACACAATGTAATTAAAACCAATATTTTGAAAAATTCTCATAAGTGCTAAGGAGTCATCTAGAAGCAAGCATGTTCTGCTAGCTTCTGTCGTTCGGATTGCAAAGTAGAGATAGGACTCTATAACCGCTCTTATCCACTCCCTGTTCGATGTCCACCTAAACCTTTCCCGTACCCCCAACTCTTCGACCTCCCTCAGCTCGAAAATCACGCGCTTGCACTGGCAACCTGCTCCCACAACACGATCACTCGTCATGCCCCACAACCTCCTCCTTCTCAACCGCCTCCACCACCGCTATGAGAAAAACCACCATTCTCTCTAAAGTGTGCTCATACCAGTTTCCACCCAACAGTGACATGCTAATCGACAACCCGATAAAGAATGCTCAATCGACTTCGAACCCAACCCACTCTCTCCACCAATTGAGCTAACACATACAATAAGCCTCTAAAAGTCATCCAAACCTGATGCTTTACCTTTAACGGGCACCACAGCCTCCACAATCACCATCATATATGACTCACTTGCACATTGGACCATCTTCCTCCTCATCTATCGCCAATAGTCGACTGACACACACTTTTGACATAGAAAGAGTCGTTCCTCTCCCCCTCCCACACCCAACTGTGAAGCACATCCCGTGAACTCAACAGAATACTTGCCATCGCCAACCTCTCTTCATCTGAAAACAAACCATTCACCAATTAAGCTCCTACTCCATACTCTCCTATCCCGCTCAAACAAAGCACACATATGTATGAGGATAGAAGAAGAAACATAAAACATTAACTAATAACTTCTTATTAATTTTTTTCAAAAGAGAAATGAAAACACTTATTTTAAGACGAATGATCTGAACACAAGACACTAGTGTAAAAATAGCCGAAAAGGTAGGTAGGTTACTTCGAAAGTAGTTGCTTCAACTTCAATGAAATTAAAAAATTTGAAGATATGTTCCTAGCTCCTAAAATAGACCCTCTTCCCGCTGATCTCCCTTCTCCTTAGGCCACTGAGAAAAATCTAACTTGTTATTCTTAACTCCTTGATTAAAAATTATTTCATAATTTAAGTGATACAATACTCTTAAGAATGAGTGATTATTCTTCTCGACTCTTACTGCCCAACCGAAGTAGTATGAGGTGTTGGTGAGACCATGACTTGGATACCCAAACAACCCACTAACTTTATCCAAGGCTCCAATCTTTCTTTTCTTCACCAACAAACACATCACATATATAAAAAGGGGGTTTCAGTCTCTATCCCACTACCACTACCACTACCACTACCACCAATTACCAAACATCTACAAGTGAGGGATGAGAATGACATGGGGACTGTGATATAATCAATGGTCAAAAGACCCTCAAGCTTCTCCTCCATTCTTTTTTTATCATGTACTCATCTGTTGTTCCACTACCTATGTATTTATAGTTTATTTATGTTTTGTAGTTCCAAACTTACTTTTTCTTTAACATAAAATTGGCAAAAATAATAATAATAATAATAATAACTCATTTAAACAAATTGCAATCATCATATGCATCGCTTGATACTCTACTATGATGTTGTGGCACAATTGGAATGATATAATGTTCCAGTCTCTATCAATTGGGCATCTACATGTTATCAAATTGTTTCTATTTAGTTAAAGTTTGAATATTTATTTTTAGACAAAAATACTCTCGTACTATAATGAATATATTAACATTTAGAGTAAAATGTATATCAGTTGACTGATATAAAGTTATACCAGTTGCAACTTAACAAAGCCAATGAAGTGATGACACCTCATTTAAAATCACTTATACTCACCCAAATGAATTTGTGGAAGCGAAGCGACCCTCCGGATCCATGATTTTAAATGAGGTGTCATCACCTTATTAGTTTAACTGATGTAACTTTATATCAATCAACTGATATACATTATACTCTAACATTAGTTATTATGTATTTTCGATTGATGAGTTAGCGACAAATAATCTCAAGTGCTCTTCTCTTTCACTTTAAAACATAAGTTAATTTATACACCACTACTCGAGAACCAACTATTTTCATATACTGAAACAAATTAAACTTGTTGAACGTTCACTCCATCGATAATATTTGAGGATTAATGGATACAAGGAAGATTTTAATGAGAATAGGGTACAAATGCCTCTGAAGATTTCGAAAATTTTATGATTTTCCTAATTTGATTTGTTGATTTCATGAGATAAATTTCAATAATAATAATAAAAAGAATAGTTGAAGAGGGAGCCTAAATATCGAAATTGTGTAATATTTAAATCTTAGCATGTTCAATTTTGAAAATTGAAATTTCATCATTGTGAGATGTCGTGGGTTCTAATCTCATTGCATCCGGTAGAGTGAAGTTTTGGGTTTAAAGGGGAGAGCTACCCCTACTGTATAGATATATAAAAAAAAAAAACATCATTGTTTTCTCCATTGTAGATAATAATCAAACAAGGAAAACACATATGCGAGTGTAATTTTGTCCAAGTAAAAAATGTCAAACTTGAGGATGTGGAAATAAGAGTTTAAATTATACGAAAAGATAAAAATTTTGGGTATAATATGATTTTAAAATACCTTTTTTATATAATATAATTTTAAAAAACTTGAAAGCTCCACTATAGTAGGTTTATATATTGACAACTCCTTAATCAATAATTTTACAAGCCCTAAATTAATGGTAAAAGAGTTTTTTTTTTAAAGAGAAACAATCCGGAGATTATTATTGATGATAAAACAAGTTACAGTTTAGCTACTGGAACTCAAAACCAGACATACATTAGGGACACCCAACATGAACCCTAAATCGTTGATCAAAAC
>JAYMTA010002644.1:0-16002 GCA_036897625.1 Pelargonium cotyledonis | reverse complement strand
TTTAAATATTTGGTTCAAATGATTATTTATTTTTCTGATGTTAATTTGATACAGAGGTCATGTCAAGTGGATTAATTAATTATTTTGTACTTTTAATAATAGTAACATGTACACTTAAATACAAGAAATCATAATTTGTTACGTATAATTCTTCCCTTAATATTATTATGTGTGCTAGCATTTAAATATTTCCCACAGCATGCATAGAATTGAGTAATAGAAAATAAAACATGGACTAGGAAAATCCAACAAGAAGGCGGCATTCACAAATTTATGGGCCCATTGGGTTTGGTGAATGGACCCCAGAGAGCACATCACATAAAGTGATACCGCGTTATTAATTAATACTCATACTTGCCAAATGAAGAGTCTGTCTAAATTTATTTACATTGTGTATTGATTGAGAGTCAGCTAGAGGTGGCAAAATTTCTAATCAGGTAGGGTCGGGGTTGGGTTGATGAACCCTAACGCAACCTTATAAAGTTGTAGGGTTGGCTGGGTCGAATTTTGGGCAAATTTTGTTTGTTTTATTATATAACCGCCTTGTTCTGACCCTAATCGACCCAAAATTTTCATAATTTATCCGCCTGAGGTCGACCCAATTTTCCTCGGGTTGATCAATTCAGACCCAAACCCGCAAAAAAAGATGGGTTTTGACTTAGAGTACCCGTCGTGCCGGGTTCATTTTGCCAACGCTAGTCTCAGCCAATAAATCACGATTGAGATTCCGCACACTGTTTGAAAAATATACTATTAGGAACATGAATTATGATTTTGCTTACTAAATCTGCTTACTGTAAATGTGATGCTTCAATCTTCAAGGAGTAACAAGTGAGTTTTCTCAAAAACTGGACAGGTGCATCAGTTGGTATCAAGTGCCATACCAAGAAGATGAAGAGCTGGACACATGGTTCCACAGATGACTATGGAGATTTTGTTCTGGATCTTCCTTCCCATCTTCATGCAACTCCCAACTTGGACAGAGTCTGTACACTTCAAGTTCTTGGAGTGCCCAACAAGTCTCTGTGCCGCCCAGCTTTTGCTGGGAAACACAAACACAGCGCTGTGAAATTGTCCTCGGTTGGCAATGGCGTCCGAACTTACTCAGCTGGGACGATCAAGTTTCTGCATTTACCATCTCAACATTCCCAAGAAATCATCAAGAACACTAGCCAATAATCAATTGTAAGCTCATTTGGATGGCGCTGCAGTCACAGATTTGAGTAACACAACGCACACAACCAACCTTTCAATTTTGAAAAATGCATAGAGACTGTAAATTGATGAAGCTCTTCTACATGTATGGTTTGACGATGATTGTTAATGTCACACGTTAGAAAAAAGATAAATCTGTCACCACTTAATATACACGTTCAGTATCAGAACTGGTTCTGTGTGGGTTTAGTGACCCGTCTTTTATGCCTCCCTTCTTGGTCCGTCACTGATATTTTTTGCATTTTTGGATACCAAATACACCAATCGAGCAACACATGGATCAAATGTCACAAGCATTGTGAACGAATAAAGTGTTGTCGGCAGAGAAAATGGCATTTTCATGAACAGCCTGCAGTGGAGTTCTGTGACGCATTTTCACAAACAGTTGATGGGCGTGTCACATTTAGCAGCCAAGCTCACCACTTCAGGCTCAAGAAAATATCAAATTTCTGTAGTAGAAAACATGGGTTGTGCAGAGGATACACAGAAGCGAGAAGATAGATACAGAGGAACAAATAGGATATGATAAAAGCACGCACGAATGGTGGGAAGATTCTGGTTGTGAATGGAAACAAATTTTGCAGACAAAAATGAAGAAGATTCAG
The DNA here is from genome assembly GCA_036897625.1 of Pelargonium cotyledonis. Classification (NCBI taxonomy): domain Eukaryota; kingdom Viridiplantae; phylum Streptophyta; class Magnoliopsida; order Geraniales; family Geraniaceae; genus Pelargonium; species Pelargonium cotyledonis. The sequence goes on along the minus strand of JAYMTA010002644.1, from coordinate 14,182 downwards.
GAGAGGAAATGGTATGACTAGTTGACTACGGAGGAGAGTGACAATATGGTTTCTACGGTAGTGAGCCATGGCGCTCAAAAGCAAATGATTGGATGCGTGTGGGGTTTCATTCTATACTTCGCGTATGTGCAAATGACTCTCCGTGTTGAGGCTTTTCTCTCTCAGTATGAAGAGCATAAACAACTAGTAACGATTGTATTTAAAGTTTTAAACGGCCATGTGAAAGACTCTGTCAACCGCCCGATCATAGCCATCAACGAGTTTGTCATTTGACTTGATGGTGAAATCGAATGTTGGTACGAGAGATGCGACCGAACCACCATCTTCTAAGCCACTTTCTTCCTTACTGCAATCATCATTACTGCCACATACTTCTTATCGCACATAACAACCAAAAAAAACATTTGGGAATCTATGCCTTTGCTTCTATGCAAAGGAACTAAGAAACTTATATTAAAATAAAAAAGAAGTCAATACAAACTTTAATAAAAAGGAAGGACAAGAGACCCAGACCCTAATACCAAACCAAAAAACCTAACAGATGATTTAGCTAAAGAAGAAGCGAAATAAACAAGCGTAAAATCCAAATCCTAAGCAAAAACAAGCTTTGCTAAATATGACATTATGTGAACATAAATCAAACTAAAGGCATTAGGATAACCCTCCCCTATAGTCTGGACTACAACTGGAACCACCACCAACCTACCACCAACCACCGCACATGCCACTCTGTACGTGCACCGAACTGCTCGCGACTCAACCCCCTCACGACTGCTCCCAACCGTTATCCTCACAAATCCTGACGACCTAACTCATCATGCCCACATGTGAAACATTTTTTGGTGTCTCAGTAACACTCACAACTTCCGGTGCCTTAGTATCATCATCCTCATCAAGCACCAACCCTCCCCCCGTCACTTTCTCCATCGATGCATCACCGATTGACCGAGAAGCTTCCATTGAACCTGCCAGCATTGCAACCTATGCCCTAAATTTTTATTCTTCACCCCTACCTCCCACTCGCAACCCCCACCACCAACGATCTACACATGGACTGGTCACTTCAAACCGTCGTCTCTGTTGTTCTTGTACTTCCGATGAGCAAGGATGGTGTTATACGTCTGTTGCCCTCTGCCTTTACACAACCTCGTCACTACCGAAGCCGCCCCAAAACTTAGTCACCAATGCTAGACACCTCCACGAAAGAACGACCACATACAAAGAAAGCTAGGGTTTTTTAATAACTAAATATTTTGATTAACATCCTTAACTGGGATTCATAAACAAAAAATATAGATATGAAATTAATTTTTTTCCTAATAACAATTATTCAAACATTTTGTATGGTTACTTCAAAATACAATATAAAATAAAATACATATTTTTCTTAATTTTAAGTATATGCTAATATATATTAGGCGTCCTCTCTCTCATTTTCTCTTTGAAAACTCTATCCGCCTTCTCTAATTCTTCGTCCACAAATTTTCTTTGAACCATCGCCAATATTTTTTTATTGGTGATGGTTCAATCTACTCTTGTTGAATAAATTTAAATTCTTCTAAGGAAAAATTGGGATTTCTCATCAAGACAATGAATTTTGAATTTCTTATCATGGTGGCAAGTTTGAGTTTTTTAGTTGCTTTGTGCGGAATGTTGTGCGGCAGTGGCTCTCTCTAGTCGGGAGGTGGAGGCGATATTGTTGACGTCTAAGTGGAGTTCAATTCGGAGGAGTGACTCACCTGATTTAGAACGAAAGGGAGGCCTTCGGTGACAATGCCTTTGGTTTGGTTTTCAAAGACATCTGACTCATATCGAACAGTGATTTTTTATTTTTTTCATGTTAGTGAGTCTGCGATTTCTATGTTAAATAGTTGGATTGACTTTCAGATCCCGATTGTAATTCTTTTAAAAGAAGGATTTGATGCACTAAAATTGTTTTATTGTTTTTAGCTTAAAAATAATATATGCTAATATGGTGGTGATGTATTAAATACTCATTGAACGGCGTTGAGCGAGCCTCCCAAAGCATAAAACTGTGGGGAAAATACCAGAAGCCTGGCGAGAGAGAGAGAGAGAGAGTGGAACGAAGAGAAAGAGAAGACTTTGTGAATGATGACGTGAGGAGCATCATCCATCAATCCCCACTGAGCCAACATCAATGGGCCACACCACTCCATCTTCCCAACTCATCGGAAAATATACATATTCACTTCACTCCACCCTCTTTCTCAGATTCCCCCGGAAAATGGTGCTCATTTCTTTTCCAATTTTGTCTCTTTCTTGGTGGGTATAATTGTTTTCGAGAATTTCGCAAGTGGGTTTTGCTTTTTTGGAGGAATAGAGCAGAGTGTTGTATAGTATTTGGTTCCCAGTAGTGGGTTTTTTTATAATGGGAAATGTGAACGGTAGAGAAGATGGGACTGGGAGTGGTACTCAATCTGAGGTTGATGACGAAGGTAGTGTCTCTGGCAGTGGCTGTATTGTGCAAGAGGAGGGCATGGCGGCGCCAGATGGAGCTCATGCCACACCTTCTGCTGATCTGATGGGTCAATCTCCTCCTTCCAGTCCCAGGACTATCCAGTCTCCTTTGATGTTTACTCCTCAGGTCAGTTCCAATCCCAATTCTCTCTTTGATGTGAATGAATCTGGTACTTCTGTTTGGGAATTTTGCTTGCTAATCAATATGATTTTGTACTGATTTTGTTGGATTAGCATTTGGATTGGGTTTCTTTTAGTTGCTGGAGCTGATTTGAAGTCATGGACTCACTGTGTGTGAAGTGAAGTATGGGTGGAAATGCTAGTTAATGTTTAATGTTTCCTGTAGCTGCATGCTAGGTTTTGATTGAAGTTCAAAGAGGATATGTGGGTGTCTCAATTCAAAGCCTTACTTATAATTGGTGATTTGTTGTTTTTTTCTCAATAATTTGGGCACAATCCATTAGCTTCAACTTCTTGTACTGGTGGTGGCTATGTTGTGATGGGCTCAGACTAGATCAGTGATATAGTGTAAAAGCCTAGACTACTGTCATTGTAGGTCATACTGAGCTATGGGTGAAAAAGGAATCGACTTTGGAAGATTAGTTTGCTGAGTCAGAAAGGAAGTTTAAAATTATATCCCGTGATAAGAGATTAGTTCACTGGGGCTGAAGGTAGTGTAATCGGCATACCATCTGACTGTTTTTTTTATTACTCATAAGTCCTGAAAATCAGAGCATAATTATTCCTTGAAACATAACTAAATTCTGCTTTACAATATTAGTGGAGGGCTTCAACCCTGCGGCTTTAATTTAATCTGTAGTCTCTGGAAAATTCAACTCATTATCTTTGGTGCACAACTCACAACTTCTTGGTATATTCATTCTGTTATGCTGTTTCATCTGAAACATGCTCAGCTTACATACCAAAGTAGGACTAGGAATACCTCTTGTTTGTAGTTGTTTCTGTTCCCACCAGTAAATCTAAGGAAGTCATGGTTTACTCATTCCATGCTTCTTTTTTCTTCTGTTTTTCAGGTACCAGTGGTTCCGTTACAAAGACCTGATGAGATGCAGATTTCAAACCATCCATGGGAACAGACTGCAGATTATGAAGACATGTGCAGTGAGCAAGGAATTCCAACAATGATAACATGGAGTTATGGTGGCAAGGAAGTAGCAGTGGTGGGATCATGGGATGATTGGAAGTCTAGGTGCCTTTAATTCATTGCCTTTCTATTGATTATTATCTAATTGTACTTCATGCTTTCATGAATTTCTGTACAAAGTGTCTAATTTATGATCCTCTTACCTCATTCATTAGAATGCCCTTGCAGAGATCTGCGAAAGACTTCACTATTATGAAAGTATTGCAATCAGGTGTTTACCAGTACAGGTTTATTGTTGATGGACAGTGGAGGTATGCCCCTGACTTTCCCTTGGCTCAAGATGATACAGGCAACACTTACAACCTTTTAGACTTACAGGTAATTTTTTTCTGATACTCCTTCTAATGGAAGACCTGCTGCAGTGCATACCAATTAATTTATAAGTCTGACCCAGAACAAGAATATGATCTTATGATTACAAACTTACAGATATTGCCAGTAATTTCTATATAAATCCAATTGTATATTTGCATCTGTGTAGTTGTAACAAGTAACTTATAGTTCTGACACGACATCATTCTCATCCACTTTGCATCTGTGTGAAGCATTCTTTTGGTATGCTGAGTGAAAGTACATTTGCATTTTGTTTCTCTTTTTCTGCAGTAAAAAACCATTAAGCATTGGGGTAGGAAATTCTATGAAAAGAAACACAAAATGAACAAAGAAAATTAAACCTTTGCAGACACACTCACTGTTTGCAAAGGTTTATTTTTGGCATCTGCATGAAAAATGAAGCTATATTGGCTATTCGTCATCGTCATCGTCATCGTCATCGTCATTATTTGTGTTTTTTAATCAGCAATTATTAGTACAAGTAATTCGGGATCGAACCTTAGAAAGCAAAACATTGGTACTGCCTATGCTCACTTAGTTAGGTCACATATTAGAGAATTCATGTCAGCTGTTAGATCGTCATCGTCCTCCTTATTGCTTACTCCTTGTGCTAAGCTAAGTGATTCAGTTGTATTAGTTGCTGATTGTATGTGGTGTTTTCTTGTGCATTTGTGTTATATGGATTAAATACTTCTCGGTTTCATATATGTCTGTTGTTTGACACTTGTACCACATGGAAAATAATGTATGCCTAGGCTACAATTATATCTTCATGACACCAGATTTGAATTTCATTAATCATGTTAGTTTTCTGTTCCTACTTTTATTGACGTTTGTATTGGTTCGTGAAGTCTTTTCTTTTATCGTTCCCCTGTACGTCATTAATTTGTTCTCAATGCATAGTTCTCAGTCTGGGTTCTGATACACACATTTTTATTAGTCTAGAGAAATTGTATTAATCCTTCAGTTTATGCAGGATTATGTTCCAGAAGACCTGGAAAGCATTTCTGGTTTTGAACCTGCTCAATCTCCAGAGTCTAGCTATAACAACTTGCAACTTGGATCAGAGGACTACGCGAAGGAGCCACCGTTGGTCCCTCCTCATCTGCAAATGACACTGCTCAATCTGCCCTCATCTCACATGGAGATTCCACCTCCTCTATCAAGACCTCAGCACGTAGTGCTCAACCATCTTTACATGCAGAAGGGTAAGAACGTCCCATCCGTGGTGGCTCTCGGCTCAACTCATAGGTTCGTGGCCAAGTACGTGACAGTAGTGCTCTACAAGTCGCTGCAGAGGTAAAAACACGCCATGCTCTCCAGTCTCTAATACTTTGATTCCCTTCGTGTAGTTAATACAATTACTGAAAAGGTAATTGTTATCCCAACGGGTTGAACTCAGGGAGGAATCATACAATGTCATATGAAACTTTGAAATTGTATTTTGCATAACCCGAAGGGAACACTTGGGTTTGCTCTCTATTGCTGGAGTTGCCTAGTTAATGGAGCCTGGATTTTAATACTATCGTACATGATACTACTATTTCACTAATGTTCAGAATCAGTCTGGTGAGAACAGAACACTTGTTCTACATATTAATAAAATGAAAATATATTCCGGCACGACCAGCGCCACCTCCTCCACCGGTCACCGTTCGTGGACTAAGTAGTCACCATTGGAGCTGAGTGGGAAGGAAGGTAACGAAACAGAGAGCTCTGTTTCAGTTTCCGAGCTTAACGTTTTTATCTGTCTGAAATTAAGTGTCCCATTTTGGTACTTTAAAAGTGTCGGGTACAATGGTGGTTGTTACTTAGTATGACGATAATGACCTTGATGGAATGTGATTTTAACGAAATAGGGTGTCTAGGATTGTGCACTGGTCTTGTTTCTTTTGAGTCCGAGCAGAGACATAGGTCTCACTGTTGCTGACTTCAACTACTGAACAGTTGGGAGTTGGGACTTTGGGATTGTAAATCAGTTTATGCTATGACTATATTACCCTTATAGCTAGAATTATACTACTAGATTGTTTATAAATCATTAACAAAAATAAGTATCATTATCAAAAAATAATAATAATAATAATAATAATAAGTATGTAGTAATGTCCTTAGTTACTTGTACAGATACATGTATGACGTACAATTTTTTTGAAAACCATTGAACAACATATTTAAGGAAAATGATTCATGCATGCAACTGTTATACATGTAAAATACAAGTATTATAATTAACACAAGATGAAATCCACCACCCTACTCCCCTTAAGACTAGAAGATATCACAGCTTGACACGTGTTTTACATGTAAAATTATTGCATGCGCCAAATTGTTTCCTTAGATCTGTGTGACGAGCACACTGTGTGAAATGTGAATACTAATCCTAGAAAAGGTTGGGGAGCCTTAGTTCTTTAGAGTTCCAAATTTATATAATTCCAATTAGAGATAATAGAGCTAACCAAAAAGAAGAAGGTCTACTTTTGACAAAGCCTTATGATTCTTGTCCATGGATCTGAATATGACCCATGACCCATCCATTCTTTCACCCTTTTTTTTCTTGTGAAGGTCTTGGCCTAAATTCTCTCTCATCTCTATCAACTTTTTATGTCTAATCCTTAATGGACTTGTGGTCCAAGTTCTCAGCATTCACCTCTGTATTGGAAGGCTGCTTCTATTTGGACTGGCCTGCCACAATACTACCAAATCACTATCCACATGAGTCCACACCCACAAAAATGAAGTTAGTTTCTTATTTTCCATGCTCAGAACATCCCCTCCGAATTAGAACACTTAGCTGCATGCAATGCAATGCATTGCAAGAGGTTTTTTTTATAAGCAACGGGACATTAGACTTGAAGTAACAATGTTTCTCACTCTCAAAAGAAACGTCACCTTAAACCCCACTCCACCCCACAAATCTCACCCCATACCATCGACAGGAGGTTTGAACCTGAGACCTCAGAGGGAATCCAAAATAGTATTAAACACTTAACTCAACATGTCTTGATAATGCATTGCAAGAGTTGACAACAACATTTTCTTGATTCTTGATCATGATATGAAACAAGTCATTATAGCAAAAAAAATATACCTTATACATTGCTAGAATAGAGGAGATATCAAATGATACATAATGCCAAAGATTGGCATGGAGCCTCATGAATTTGCACTAGTGCCAATGTCTTATTAGCATTTCTAAGTACACAGAAAATTGCATAGCTAACTGGGGATAGGATACATCAAAAGTGCAACACCTGCATATTACATAACAGAGCAAGCATTTGGGTTCTCATCGCTGAACATTTGAGGGGGAGGATACGCGTACTCCGTCTCCATGTAGTACTTTGATGGCCAGTACTCACTCCGCTTGACGTCAACCCCCTTAGCGTCTTCTCCTTTCCCTTCCTCACCGTCTTTCTTCTCCTCCTCCTTCTCTTCTTCCTTCTCCTTCTTTTTCTCTTCTTCCTTCTTCTCTTCCACCACTATGGAAGCTTGTTTCCTGGTTTTCTTGTACACGTTGCTTACCAGCTTCTCGGGATCAAGAATGCCCTTCACGATTACTTTGTCATTAGCTACATCGGTCTCCACTGAATCAACTCCTGCATCACACAAAACAAATTTCAAGTTTATACAAAATATCCAAGTTTCTAGCTCATGCACAAAAATCGTCACATAGCCCGAACCTTTGGGCCTATAAGATGATTATTGTATATTATTGAGCTGGAAAACCAGATCTTGCAGTAACAAAGAAAGCATGGTGGCCTTGGTGGGTTCCTATCAATTTGTTTTTTTTCTTAGCATTTGGTGTTGTCCCCTTGTGCAGGTACTGTGCTATCAAGAAACAGCCTTGTTTGGTAAACAAAAGCTCTTGTGGTGGGTCAATTAACCTAGTATAGGACAATCTCTTAACCAATAGGTTTAAATCAAACTAAATCTTAGTTTATATGTATAATAACATCAATTACAAAATGGGAGATACAAGTGAGAGTATACAATACCTTTGATCTTTCGTATTCTCTTTTGCAATACTTGGGCGCATGCTTCACAATGCATCCGAACATTCAACACAACAGTTATAGGTTGAGCAGGCTGACAACATATCGACGAGTTCACAGTCAATGACAAAGACTAAAATGCTTCATATACCAAGAAGCTAAACGAGAATGAAACAAACTAATTTGACATATAAAATAGTATACAACATACAAAGATCCATCTTCTGGTGTACAAGTACTGTACTACATATAATATCTTTTATCTCTATTGACTGTAGATAATGAAGACACAAGAAGAAGAGGCCAACAGGCTCATCACCCAATGAAAGTGAAGAAAGAAAGGAACAAAAACAAAACTATTTACAAAGCAGCCTTGAAATTCTGATTATGCACAGCAGACAAAGTGATATACTCCATAAAAATCCATTCTTTTTAGCTCACACAAGTGAATGCTTTTGAATCTTTGATTACTTGAAATCTCATAGAAAAACTTACCCATAAGAAGATCATAGAGGTGATTAATTAATAGCCTCTTGTCCCCATAAAATGTCAATTTTCAAGACCCACAACCTAATTTCTATAGATAAATTTGAACCATACCCGTGACCCATATAAGCTGCAACTCCCTAGTGGCTCAGGACAGTGGGGTCAAAACCCAAATGCTACTGACTCAGCTTCACTTGTTCTGTTACTTTCATTTCAAATTTCATATCACAGGATTCACAAATATACATCTCACACCTCTCCATCAGCAAAACCAAGCCAAAAGGAAAAGACTAAATTCTATTCAATCCAACCTTACCTATGAGTCAAAAGATAAGAAAATGGTGATGATGATAGTGTAAAAATTAAGAATTTACCTCCTCTTTCTTCTCTTCTTCTTTGGGTGGTTCTTCTTTTTTCTCCTCCTCTTGCTTGGTTTCTTCAGGAGGTTTGGGCAAAGGAGAGATGAGCTCAACTTTCTTGCCACTTTTCTTCTGCAGCCTCTCACTCACCTCTACAGGGTCTGCTGCTTTCCCTTTTACCACCACTTTGCTTGCTTTGTAATCTGTTGTCACTTCCTCTACCCCTGTTTGTTCATCAACAACACATCATCATCGTCATCATCATCATACAAAAACAAAAAAAGATTGAATTTTTAATCCATATTCATCAACCCTTTTCCCATACTGCCTGGTTGGTACTATTGCATAAAGAGAAGCAAACGTGCTAAACATGATACATATACATATATCTAGAGAGAGAGAGAGAGAGGAAATACAAAAATAATAATTAAATTAGTTAGAATTCAAAATTTGAAAAATTAATGAGCAGTACCTTGAAAAGACTTCAAGGTTCTGGCAACTTTCCTAGCACAAGCCTCACAATGCATATCAACCTTGAGCACAATCTCTTGGGGCTCTTCTTTTTTCTCTTCTTCTTTCTTCTCTTCTGGGGTTTCTTTTTTCACTTCCTCCTCTTTCTTCTCCTAAATTAGTTTGGTTCCAAAACATCAACAAAATTAATACTTCCAATTTCTTGTTGAATCAATGAATGGTGAAGAAAGAAAGATACAAAAAAATAATAATAAATAAATAAATTGTTGGTACTCACAGCTTCACCCATATTGTGTTGAGAAGTTTAAGAGACAAATGTGTTAGCTAATATCAAAAATGGCTCTTTTCTCTCTGTTTTTGAGAGGGATGCTTCTGCCTCTGCCTCTCTCTCTCTCTCTCTGTGAAGTTGAACTGTGGAGTTTGAGGAAATGGGGATGGGGGTGGCCATTTTTAACGTCTGGGTTCTGGCAAAATCTGACGTGGAATTATTCAATGCACATAAAATACGTCCTTTTGCTTTGTCAGCATTTTGAAACTCCAGCTCACTCACTATATTGGTTTCTGCACTATACTGTTTGGGTCATGAGATATTGAGATGATGAACACATTTATTTGAATGCAGACTGTTCAACCTTTATTTCTTCATGGAGTTGTGTCTTTGTATTTTTACTTACAGAGTTAACTGGGGATATGATATATATGTCAAATTGACAGGCCACCTTATTTTTAAACTAAATTATCTCTATGGTAAATGCTTATCATAGATATAAGATAAAGAACAAAAATATTGTTATCTCGGTCTTTTGCTTAAATTAGTGTTTTTACTCACAATCATGGTCGACAATGTGGTGCCGCGTGATTGATTGTAGAATATGTGAAACACATTGTGAACTTATGATTTGTTTCCCGAACACACTCTTCTCAGGTGCCCGGTCGAGTCTCACGGCATTCATTTATCTCTCTGACATAATAGAGGCTGACTGAATTCCTAGAGACATATGTCATTACAGTGTGACATCACAGTGACTCGTGTGATAGAAATAGTATGACTTTTTGCAACTTTGTCTAGGCGATTGATGACTTTCTTTCGCTCGGAGCTTGCGAGTCTGGTTTTCTATTTTGATTATGTTCCAGGAGGCTCTTATGAGGTTCGGAGATGCGAGAAGACTTACAGTGTCAATACGTCTAAGTAGTCCTAGTGAGTCGGTGAGACTAAGAGATCTTGGTGAGTTGGTGAGCCGGTTAGCCTCCAAAATCTTGTAGAAATTCCTTGAAGTGTGTAGATGTGCAAAAGTGTGAGACTATACAAGGTGAGAGAATTGATATCTAGGTTACTTCAGCATGATGCACATTTTTTTTTCTTCTCAACGCCAAGGTTGTTTCGGCATTTTAAGACTACAATATAAATCCTAATGAGACGTTTTAAGGGTCCATAATTCATGTTATATTTTATGGGTCTTAGTGAGATTAGAAAGAAAAACTGATCTAGTGACTCGCTAAAACGAATAATCAAGACATCAAGATTGTTATCTAACGAGAGTTTCGACCTTAGGTAATCTATATTTCATTGTTGTGAGTAAAAAACATGTACCCTAATAAAAAGGAAGCAAGTTGCAAATGTGCAGTAAATGAAGCAAAATAGTGAGTTTGGATAAAAAGGACACAAATTGAACGTGGGACTATAATAATGTATGAACATTCCTAACACCGTCGGTGAGCGGTAGAAGTAGATTGTTCATTGCTACACCAAATTGTTGTTTACGTGTATCATACGAAACTACAAATTTTCCATCCATTTTCACACATACACATAAACATAAACATACACAAACTTGGGAATAAATACACCCTATCTTCAAAACCAATGATTGACATAAAATAGAGCAATATGGATTTATCGGAACTGGTTGCTACACCACACCATGCATAAAAAAGTTTTCATCTTTTCCTCTTCAAAAACAACGACCACTCCAAATATTGATCACCACAATCATATATAGTTCCTTTTCAACATCTCCACTCCTGAAAAAGTAAAATTATATTATTTTGAATATAATTTAGTGCTCGTCATTATTAGTTGATGTTAGTTCTCGATTAGCATTTGATGACATGATGCTTAGGGCTTGTTTGTTAACACTACTTGTTCCTTTAAGGAGGGGCCACTTACGATTTGCTTAAATAAGGGTGGTGCCACATGGAATGTAAGTTGTTCGGTAAAAATCGGATTTTGGTTTCTTTAGGAAGCAAAACAGTGAAAAACTCCTTAAATGGACTGTTTTGGTGCATGAGCTAAAAAGCTCATGTGGGGAACAGTAGCTTCTTTAAGAAGCTAAACAGTCAACCATTTTTTGTTTTATGGTCGACCGTTTAATTTCATGTATGATTTTCAGGTAAAAGCACATACCAAAATTATTTTCCAATAAAAATTTAATGCAGTAACGGTCGACCAAAAAAATAAAATGGATCGACTGTTTCATTTCTGAACTGGATAGAGTACAAGTTAAATGGTCGACCGTATTTGTTATTGTGGTCCACCATTTTGTAATTTCCACATATTTTACCTCATTACAGTTGTTTTTTACGAAACAAACTTTTACAATTCACCCTCCTTACAACTCCTTACAGTCATACACTTAATAAACATAACGGATTTTTTGGAGCACTTCCTTACAACTCCTTAAAGTTTTCGTCTATCCTTACAACTTCTTAAAGTTTTACAAAGTTTTGCAGTAGACTAAACAAACAAGCACTTAATTGTTAATGTAAGGTGGTTTTTCTTTCAAAGGTAGTGAGGTGATATTTCTTTTGCTAAGGTGACATTTTATTACTTTTCAATTCCTTCGGTTGATGTATTAGTTTGAGTGAAAATAAAAGACAATACACTAAGCTAGGCTAAATTAAAAAGAAAAAATTATTGATGACAAAGAAAATATGTATCAAACGCATTAACGATTAAGAAATTGTTTTCTTCCATTCATAATCTTACCAAGGTCCTTATCATCCTCTAAGATCCGGTAAGATGATAAAGAACTCAACCATCATTTGTTGAACACATGTTTTTTGTCGTTAATTTTCTTTTTTTGATGTATTTTCAACACAAACTTTGATCCAATATCTAATTTGGTACCACTAATCTATTTAAAACTCAATTTCATTAAAAGAAAAGACAATTCAAAGCATCAATGCAAAAAAAAAAATTGTCATGTCACCACCTGTGAATAAAATAACATACTAACATCAGATGAAAATTCTCACATAAGTAATTGAGAAACTACATTATCATTGGCCAAATGAAATTATGAAAATCAATTAACAATTGACATGAAATTAGATTCAAAATAATACTTTAAAGGTAAAAGACCTAATTTGGTCACCGAACTTTCGTGATTTGACCTAATTTGATCCATGAATTTTTTCCAACTCAAAATAATTAATGAACTTTCAAATATTAAGCTAATTTGTTTCATAAACTTTGATACAAGTTGGTCAAAACAATTTAAACACTTTAAATTTTTTTTATGATCTTAAATTTGAACCTTCTTACTGACGGTGTGTGAGGAGGACGTTTATGCATTAATAGGAGAGAGTTACCTATGGAATGAAATGTGACGGCATTGTTGAGAAATGGAGCCCACTGTTTTCGGAATGGAACCTGGTCGGTCGGATTCGGACTCTCTCTATCGGGAATGGATCTTCTTTTGAAAAGTAGAATCTGCTGGGACCCATCTTCTGTACACAGCCACTCATTGAATGACACGTGTGATGAACTCATTGAAGTGGTGAATGAAGAAGGAAACCAAAAGAGAAGCCCATTGATTTCTCATTTCCTGTCTTCACCTCAACAACTTGCTGCTGCTGCTGCTGCTGCGATTACATTTCACTGTAATTTTTGTTAATTTCAGCTGTTTGGGATCATTTATCAACTTCAATTTCAATAGACATATTTGACTTTTGTGTATGATTTTTAATATAGATAAAGAGGAAGTGGCAATTTAAAGGAATTAAAAAACAGTTGTTGGCTCGAGGATAATTAAGCAAATTATATGGCATGGTGTGCTGCCCAAAGGTTCTTCAACCTAATAAATCAATTTATACTCTTAAGATCTCAATTAACTTCAGTTCTTATATGAACTATTCTTCGTACAGAAGAACACACATTAAGTGAAGATCAATACATCACACGTGAATTCACGTCATGTATGAAAACAAAACACTTATTTCAAACCCACTACAAGAAATTTCACTTTCCGCGACAGTCATTCCTGTTACCAAAAGTCAATATTTGTTATAACCAAAAATCTTGTCAGCAAAAGTCTTAAGTGCATGACTGGAACTAGTTTGTCACGGAACGTATACGTTTGGTAATTGGAATGTTGTCACTTTATCTTCAGCAATAATTTATCTAATGTTTGTATTTTAATAGACTCTCTAAATTTCTACAGGGACACGAGGAGGCTTAGGCTGACGGAGTCCGGTAGCAGAGTCGACTTAGGAGCAGCGTTAGCGGACATTAGTCATGTCCTTTTTGATATCCACCTTAATAGTGGCCTTTTGTATGTAAAAAGAACTCTTTTAGCTCCTGCTCACAATCTAGCTAGCATAGGTGCTAGTGGTCAAGAAAAATAATGGTCTTGTAATATATATATGCATGTCCACTCTGCTACTACTATGAATGATTATTATCAAAAAAAAAAAAAAACTTACTATTTATTTTCATATGGATCTATGCTTGTATCTATAGTTCCAGTTCCTATATAACACGTCATTGTTTAGTTTTCATACATGTTGAACTCGCATTAATTAAGCCTCTAATAAGTAATACTCCCTCCGTCTTGTCTTGTTTCTCTTGTATTTTTGTCCCAAAATGAGTGTTTTGTTTCATTTTTAATAAGTTA
>JAYMTA010002643.1:0-16008 GCA_036897625.1 Pelargonium cotyledonis | reverse complement strand
ATATGTAAAGGTAACCACTAGTTTGTTTAATTTTTAAAAAGTCTAACCACTAGTTTGTCATTTTTGAAAGTTCGACTACCACATTGACTTTTGGCTCAAATTTGAGCCACCAATTTGATCTAAAGTCCAAAAAGGTTTTTCTACATTCATGATCTTATAAAAAAGTGCAGCTTTTTGTCGGTCCTCAATTCCCATGCATTTTAAACCAGCATTGTGAATGCTCTTAATTACGAGAACAAGTCGTAATTAATTTTGATTAAGAAACTCACAAATCGTGTCAATTTGCTCAAGTGTTCTAATATCAGTCAAACATATATCACATATAAGTATATTCAACCTATAAAATAAATTTATATTTAGTAACGTTAGATATTTGGGTTCAACATACTATATACAATGTGTGATGCACCATAAATTATGAATTGCACCTACGCTATATTAAGACTTTATACCACATTGACGATTATGAAGTCACTCGTTATGTACTATTGTGGTATTGCTATACACGGCAGAAATAATGAAAATGAAAAAAAAAACAATTTTTATAGGTAAATAACATTGATTTCATTTTTTCATGTAATGAATCTAGTCCATTAAATTACAATAAATTACCAAAATAACTATTTGATGACGAGAATTGGGTGCATGATAGATCTCTCACCATCTCAACTACGTGAAACAGTTGGTGTCTCATACAACAACGAACAAATACAACCATGCTCAAATTTTTTATCCATTATCCCATTCTATTTTCATTTTTTATCAAAAATTTTCTGCTATCGTCCAAAATCGCGATAACCAACGCTCTATTCCGCCCGTGCACAAGAGATTCTACTATAAAATATTATAGGCTCCACAAACCAAGCCAAGGCACCCCCACCCCATGTGTTAGGACTTAGGACTAAGTGTGCTCCACAAATATTGATTTGATGATTTCTCTTTGTTCTTGTTTCTCTTTGCCTCTTCCTCATTCTTTCTTTAAAGCAATCATTGAAGCATTAGGTGAGGTTGATGCCCAAAAGCCATGTGATTTGGGTATGCACTGCCCACATTGAGGTTGCATCAAATTTACCTTTGGTGGGGTTGTCATGAACAAAACCCTAAAATGTCACCATTTTTTTTATAATGAACAACCACCCTACCACTACTTGTTTGCCATCCTTGGAATTTTGTAGCCTCCTAGAGCCATCAAAACAATCATAGAATAGCAAAACAATTCAACAATATGTAGATAAAGATAGCTACTAGATCTTCTTTTCCTAAACTTCCCGGAACTCGATGTTATTAGGCTAATCTAGTATTGATTAATCCTATAATTCTAAGCTTACTATTATTTTCAAAGATGCTTACTAATCACCAAACTCACATGCTTTAACTGAAATAATTTATGCTTAGTAAAACTTCATTAAAGTTTGAATTTGACTTTTTGAACCCGTTTTTGGATGAGGTTGAAAAAGTTACGCGTCACTCAAAAAAAGTACAAAAATTAATGAAAAGTTACCCTCACATGCTTTGACTGAAATCATCTTTGGCTCTATGCCAAGAAAACTGTATTATGGTTTGAATTTGACTTCTTAAACTTTTCTTTTAATGTAATTAGAAAACTTACGCGTTTTTTTGTTGTGATAAATGCAAATTTTAATTTATAGATTGTTGCTTTTGAAATTTGCTCACTTCTACTCTATTTCTTGTTTTGTTAAACTATTAATTAGTAAGTGTAGGCCATACAAGTAATAACTAGAATCATTTTGCAATCAAGAACATGTATACTGTTTGGATTGGAAAAACAAACTGAACTATAAAAATTAGAATTCTCATTCTAGACCAAATCAACACAACATGCATACACAAATTACCAACTCTAAAATGTTATAATCCAAACGCTAAATATCATATGCATAGCTAGTAATTATGACCAATATCGTTATATTTTAAGTCGTAGATTCAAAATGAGATCTTTACACAAATTCATAATCTTATACCCATGTTAGGCTATATTCAGATTGCTAGGGTTTTAGTCATGGTACTAAATCAAAATGTGACAATGTTTTTATATAGTCTTATATATATAGCATATGGTCCCTCTTTGACTGAGCTTGGCCACGTGTGTAGTTATGAAAAACTAAAAACTCTAGTACTGATATAATTGAAACCTTAGCTGTCATTTCCCATTTGTCAAACATTGAACCGTAAATTACTATTATTCTTCTAACGATGTGTAGGGAATTCTACCTTAAACTCCACATACAAGATCTATGTCATCAATCTACTTATTCGGTTCTCATACCGGCATATTCTCGAGTATGCACACGCCACACGCTTCGTTCCCTTGTCACGATTCATGCCTACAAAGCGAAACATAAACAAATTGGTTAAAAAGTTCATCGTAGGTGCATGCTCGGGACAAAGAAAAGCCGAGTTATAGTCTATCAGCTATCTAATGTTACAAAAAAATCAACCCAAACTCTACAAGCCGGAAAGATAGTTTAAAGAAGCTATAGGCGAGATATTTCAAAAGTTTCAATCCAAACGCTACATAAAAGTTGTTTGGAGAAATTGCATACAATAGCACTTGCTTAAAAAAGTTGGAAGTGGTCACTTACTACACATTTATGCACATTATCACACCCACATATTAACTTCCCGTTCAGCGTATCTACGGCTTGGAACGCTCCTCCTCCATCACTCCTCTACATCAATATAAATGAAAACGACTTGTTAAATTCATGACCTAGGAGTAAAATGGAAATTAATGCAGTCTCTACCTTGTAATAGTCTAGAGCAACAAAATTAGCCCATCGAATTACCAGCAGCGCCATAACACGTATACAACATCTTAATGAGATCTTTCGAGTTATGTTTACACGCAAATTGCTTGATTGGAATCGTTCCAAAATAGTTCACCAGAACAAGCGATTTATCGCGATCATTCAATGTTGATGACTCATTACGATTAAAACAAACCCCGGAATGCAACCCGCCATTTCCAACTACAAAAAATATCAATACAAGAAACAAAAGAACCATTAGAAGAAAGTTAAGAAACAGAGTCCAATGTTGTTACAATAATGTAGCAAACATTAACTCACATTGATTTTCAACCATGGAGTTCCATTGGTAAGCAATTCCTTCTGTTTTGTCCTTGCTTACATTTGAAGTAAACACAACAAGCCTTTGATTTTTCTCAACCATGTCCTTTACCAAAGGCCAGTCTTCACCATTTTGTGGCATTCTTGACAAAGGAAACCAAAATTTCATCAAACCCGACTCTTTGAAAGCATTGGTTAATCCATTAGGAGCCTCGACATAGTCTTCCAAGATCAGCGTAACGACTTCTGAGGGATTCGCTGATAAAAATACTTCAATTTTCTTTAAAGTTTGTACGGCACGTCCCTAGTAATTGACTCAACACTGAATCATTAGAGAATGTGTACTTATACGATGTTATAGAGGAAAACGAACTGCGAAGAACTCACAAATGCATTAAAGTTATGGCATTTTCCTTTGAAAGAATGGCACAACCAAACATCTCTTCTGAAGTTATAAGTGTCAAGCATCAAGGCTCGAACTCCGTTCTGCGAACAAATACAACCTCTAAAGTGAATGATTGTATAAGCAAATTAATAATAAACGAGTTTGTAAACACGGGATTTATAAATTGTACTTGTACTTGTTGCGCGACACTATCTTCTTGATTAATGAAAGTGATTCGAGGGCCTTCGCGAGGAGACATATTCCTTCTGCTAGCAAAGGAGTTGTGTGTTGTCAAGAATGCGTATTTGTTGAAGGGTAACAAATTGTTCTGTCGCATGTCCAAAAATATTAATGTAAACAAGCATTGCATAGATCATAATTCTGTAGTATATATATCTACAAAAATGTGCATATAGCTACAATTTTGGGAATGTAAAGTGATTGAATCTAATAATACAAATGGAAATTAAAGTTACTGACTTAATTTGATACACATAGTTGAGTAGGACTATATTAAGCATAACTTAAAAATTCACGTATAAAATTGCGTATCAATTTTATTAGAAATTGTTCTTAATTAACATTTCTCGATTCTAAAATGAGAAAATACTTCATTGCGTAAGATTATTGAAATAGTATACCGTCAGTTTGAATTGATTGGTGACACTTGATCGGGCACATCTAGATTTCTTATCCCCGAGAAAGCACGAAGAGAGACAATACAAACCATGCGCACAATCTCCATCACTCGAGCAATGGTCTCTAAGCTACAATACAAACAAACAGAAGAATTAGCCAAACACAACTTACATTTCAAAAATCACAAGAACCAGTGCAAGAAAAATCTAAAACCAAACCAAACCAAACCCATTTCAATTATTATTTGAAAATACCCTGCAACCTCCATGAGAGCAAGAAGTAGCAGAGCCACCCATTAAAGAAACTGAAATTAGGAGCAAAAATGAGAATGGTGCCATGTGTTTCAGTTTCTGGGGAGTCATTGCCATTGGAAGAGATAATCAGAGATTTAGAGGATGTTTTGAGTTTCTTTATTAATTTTACATGAAAATTTGATTTGTAGCCTAAAAATTGTATGCATCTATAGGGATCCAAATGAGTTAGTATTTTAATAATATAAACATTTAGTTAATAAGTGGTTATATATGTTTGATAAAACATATTATATTTAGTTAGACTTGACTATGTGACTCATTTTAATACGAACGAGTTATATATAATTGTTAATTCATCGAGACGCGTACTCAAATCGTGTTGACAATATGTTTGAACATGAAATAGACTTGATTGGATAATCTAAAGGGCTGAAATTGGGCTTTTAAGGCCCATTAGTGAATCTGCAGCCCAAATTGTCGGCCCTAAACCAACCCCTTTCGCACGCAATAAAAACAATGTTCTCGTCTCTCCCATAACCGCAATTTGGGATTGGTAAGCAGCTAAACAAGATCGAGCCGAGCCCAACCAAATTTCAACACGCGCAGAGTAGTTAGTGAGAGGAAAAATCTGATCCCCCACCAACCAATCCCCAAGAATCTCTGAGAAATGCCGACTCTCACGAAGCTTATTTCCATGGAAGAAGCGTCCGAACACACCTCCAAAGACGACTGCTGGATCGTTGTTGATGGCAAGGTACACTCCTCTTTTCACTCCCTAGTCTGTTTCAACATCTGGGTTTCTTTTCGTTTTCGAAAAGGATCGGTAATTGGTTTCGTCTTTTGGACAGAATATTTCTTTTCTCGGTGAATTGCTGGATGTTTTGCTTTATTCGATTCGTGTATCGTTTCGTGTTTGGGACAGAATCAGATCAGTATCATGTTCATTTCCCTTTTTTGTTTGTGGATTTTGGTTATTTTTGCGTTTTTAGATCAATTATGTTTTTTGATATTTGGGTTGTTTCGCCATGGAGCTTCATATTGATGTTTTTTGTTGAGCTTTATGATCTTGTAGTTGAGTCTGTTCTGTTAGGGTAATTTGTGTTTAAGATCTGGAAAAACATATAGGCTGCTGTTGAGCCTTGTCGGTTGTCTTGAGTAAATGCAATTTCCATTAAGGTATCAGATTACCATATTTGGATTGGGAATGTTCTAAAGACATTCGCTTTAGCCAAGAAGTCACAACGTATTTGAATCGGGTTCCCATTCAAGAACATAAATTATAATTCAAACACTACCAAATATTTAATTGTGGGTTTTGAAATGTTTGAAGGTATTGAGTCATGAGCCACATCTGGGATCATCATTTATGTTAATTGTAATTGTGTGGAGAGCTTAATGATATAATCTATTAATTGTGGTTGTAAGTTTATTAAAAGTATTATTTTTTTTTATGGACTTTTCATGTCGACATTGATTTTAATTACTTTAGTATAGTACTTGTGATTTTTTCATATCATGTGTCTGGTTTTAATGCCTCCTTATTTTGTTTTATGCTATGAATTCATTTACATATTTTTAAAGTGTCACATGAATTCTTTTCATTAGTATGCACAGTATCATTGGCATGTGTACATATTTGGATAAGTGGATAGTTTGTTTTCTAATCTGGTATAATTGGAATGCACATTATGAACAAAAGGTGAGTGTGTGTTGCAAACATGGAAATGAAGAGCGGCTCTTAGCAAAAACATTTTGTAGCATTATTGGGTGGTATGTATCACTAGTTTTTTACACTTAGAAGTATTGTATTGTACATGCAGAAAGGATTTACAGGAAAATGGGGAAGATATTTTCTTTAGCTACCAAATTAGCAAATCAACAAGGGTAGGTCATATGGATGTCGGAGACCATAAGCCCTTGTCTTCCTTTGGTTCAGCTGAACCATGCCGCGCAACAAGTAAAGACACACCTTATGTGCCGACCAGTGTGGGTAGTGAGGTCATGGAGGGGAGATTTATATGAGTTAGGTACTTAGTCTCTGTTTGTGTTCTGATAATGCCACGGTAAGCTAGGAAAGGAATAAGAAAGTATCTACGGCGATATCCTGTAACTGAATGAAATCACCCATCCTTGATTGCTGTTTCCTGTCTCGTGATAATAGAAATTTTCCTATATTTATCAGGATTTTATTATGTTGCTTATATTCAAGGGCCCTTTCAAAGTAGAATGTTTAATATAAGTGGGCCATATATTTGGTGTTTTCTGTCTCTGTTTCTAGTTCTTAGTGTGTCACTCAGTTGGCTATATTTATTATACGTTGTTATGTGGTCTCTTAGAATTGGCTTAGTAATTGAGTTTAGTAATGTACCCTTGTGACTGTTATTTGTAAATGTATATTAGATGCTAGAAGACCTCGGGATTGTCCATGCACATGATTTTGTTTCGATAAATGTTTCCTCTCAGGGATTTCCCTTAATACTATGATATAACTTGTACATGAGTAGTTGTTCAGGACATATATTTCCAAGCTTGGTAACTTAGATGGTAATGTTTGTCATATGCTGCTATAAAGTTTAAGCCATCGAAACACATCTCAAAACACAAGTGATGTGCATTTAGTTCTCAATTTCTCTTCTTTATGGGGAAGCCAGAGAGCTCTTTCCGTGAAAATAAAGCAATAACGTACTTTTGTTCATTGTCTTATCCGGATCAGTTGTTTGGATTTTGAATGTTCATTACCATAAAAATAGTCAGCTTGATCATCTTTTCTGAGATTCTTATTATTCTAGTTGATTTTGTTTTTTGTCCTATTGATGTAGCTTTACAGACCTAAAAATTGCAATCATGCTCTATGAAAATAGAAAGAAAAAAAAAATGTACTGGAAATCTCAACTTTCCTCTCTGGTTGTCTAATTTTCTTCTTTTTATGTTTAGGTGTATGATGTGACATCATATTTGGAAGAGCATCCTGGTGGAGAAGATGTAGTTCTTGAGGCAACTGGTAATATTCTTGTGCTCTTAATGGATAATTTACTTCTTGTGTTCCTAATGGATAATGCACTTGATAGTGTCATGAAGTTCCCATATAAAATTCATGCAAAACATCTCTTCAAATGAACTATGTATTGCCTTGATGAACTTCGTAGCTAAAGATGCGACTGATGAGTTTGAAGATGCTGGACATAGCGATGAAGCAAAGGAACTCCTGGAGAAATTTTGCATAGGCGAGCTTGATACATCATCCCCAGTCATCCCAGAACTCGAAATTTTCTCCAAGAATCCCCCAAAAGACTATGCTGGAAAGCTCGTGAACTTGACAAAGCAATATTGGGCTGTACCCGCAGCTGTTCTTGGCTTATCCGTCGTAGTTGGCTTCTTGTACTTGCGTAAGAAGTAGAGCAATACAAAATCCGCCACAAATTTTGAATGACTAGAAGAGAGATATTTGAGAAAACAGGCCCTTTATTTTTCTTCATTTTGAAGCTATAAAAATGAAAGAATATTAGGAGGGGCCATAGTTGAACTTGTTTGAAGGACATGTATGAATGATGAATGTGGTTAACTTATATGTGATCTTCATAGGGTCTTATTGAATTGTAACATCCATTATTTTTGCTACTGCTTGGTTAGAATGAGACTTTAAAGCTATTTTCGCATTCGAATTTGGTACTTGATTTTTTCTTTCCTCCTCGTTACTGAATCTGTGTTTAGTTGTTCATTTGAATCTACATCCATAAGGGCAGTTGATAGCATTGTAATGGAAGTTCATGTGTTAAATATTTGTACATATCTTAACTCATTAATTAAATAAAAGTAATCTTAGACCCTTTTGAGGAAAAGCAGCAGGACGGTGAGTTTGGGTTTCTTATCATAAAGGCAAGTTTGAGTTTTTCAATTGTTTTGTGGAGTTCGAGTCGGAGAAGTAGCTCTCTTGGTTCAGATCAAAGGGGAGACTACTGGGGCCAGTGCCTTTGGTTTTGGTTTACAGAGAGTTTTGACTCATCTCGGGTCCGGATTTGGTAGGACAGGCTGGGAGAGGGCTTGCCTAGTGCCCCCGGTTTGGTTAACTAGTTAACACCCCAGTTCAAATGAGTTTTACTCTTTGTGGCATGGATCCGATTTTCTGGGACGTGTTTCAAACTTCGATTTTTCCTTTCAGTTTAGTTTTGATTGTTCGTTTGGTTAGGAATTCAGTTTGTCTGTTTTATGATTGTTTGTTCCAATGCCTATAACCCTTTTCTTGCCCTCTTGAGCTATGGTGGCTGTACTTTTTTATTAGTCTCTAAATTAAAAAAGTGAAAGTTCAAAAAAATAAATAATAATAATAACAATAATAAATCTTTATTTGGGCCTTCATTTTGGCCCACTATATGATGGTCTTTGAGCTTCAACAGTCCATTCCAAATTTCCAATAAGCAGAGAAAAGGAGCAAAAAAAGCAAGACGAAGAAGAAACAGATACAGAAACTACTGTAGTTTAAGCTAGAGCTTCTTCGTCGTCCTCCAATGGCTCTTCCAGTTCAGAAGACCACTCTCTACGTAGGTAGTCAATCACACTCACCACTTCACATCTCATATGTATATTTATACGCTTATATATCTGTTTGTATATATATTGGTCGAATTGATTGTTCCAAATTTGGATGCGAAATAGGGGGTTTGGCGGAGGAGGTGAACGAGTCGATACTGCACGCTGCGTTCATACCTTTCGGGGACATTAAGGATGTGAAGACGCCGCTGGATCAGGCTACCCAGAAGCACCGATCCTTCGGATTCGTCACTTTCCTCGAGAAAGAGGACGCCTCCGCCGCCATGGACAACATGGACGGCGCCGAGCTCTACGGCCGTGTCCTCACCGTCAACTACGCCCTCCCGGAGAAGATCAAGGGTGGCGAGCAGGGTTGGGCCGCTCAGCCCAGTACGTTATCTCTCTATCTCTCTGCTCTTGTTTTTGTTGTTAAAACCCTAAACCCTCTATCTGAGTTTTGCTTTCAATTTTCAGATTTGTTTGGTTGTTAATGTTGCTGAATCTATGAAAAATAGTTTGGATTTTTTTGCTTGTTATGTTAGTAGGGTTCAGGGTTTTGGAGTTCAGTTTGGGCGCATTGAGTCCGTATGTCAATGATTGCTGAGTGAGCACCCACAATTTCATAGGTTTGGATTAGTTCCTAAATGAGCCGGGTTCTGGTATTTTTTGTGAAAATTTTGATCTTTCTGGGAGTTCAGTTCATTTAGTAGGATCAATTCATTTGAATTGTTGTTTTGATATGGGAAAATGGTTGTTCAAGTGATGTAGTATTCAACTTTCATAACTTGACCATGGCGACGGAAATTTGATGTTGCCATTTTACTTAAGTGAATGCCAGGGATAGTACTCTTACATTCATCCTTGTGTTTTGTGGGTTGGTATTTCGGGTCAAATATGACATGTCAAATCATATGTTTGTCTTGGAAATTTGGAGTCGATTGATATGCATTAGTCAAGCCTCGTCTTGCGTGGCCAAAGCTGTCACTTACTGGATTATGCCTCTATGAGCAAATTTGACATAGTAGATACCAGATTTTAAAACAGGCATAATGTAAGGTAATTCTTTGGTGGAAAACAATAATGCTATCCTCGATAAAGTTTCAAATTCATATACTTGTGTTTAAAATTGATGTCTAGGAATGTGATATTACTAGTGGTTAAATGATAATTGGGTTCGTACTGGGGATTCTGATGGCATGATACATTATCATTCCTGAACAGTAGGATGAAATTCCGAAGTTAACGGATAATCAAAATACAAATCCACATCATCGCAGGTGTGATGGATTGTTTTAAGTTCCTGAACGCTCTAATTCACCAAGTACCTCCCCTTATATTTGTGAGGAATGGCCCTTGGGAAACCATTTGCCAATTATTTGTTTCCTAAGGTTTGTGCATTTTTTACAATAGATTATACATCAAACTGTTGCAATTAAAAAATTCGCATGCTCCCCAGAGTCAGCCTCAAATTATCCTCTGCATTGCAGTACTTATATCATATGTTGTGTTGTTTGTTTATTTCAATTTCTAAATAATCTTGAAATGAATTGATTACTGGTGAGTTTTTGCTCTTTACAAATACTTTTTTGTAGCTATGTTTTGACCATACAATACTGAAAATTGAGATGATCATTGGGAATCATTTCAATTTTGTTCTCATGTTTGATTTGTGGCCACTTGAATTTCAGTTTGGGCCGATGCTGACACATGGTTCGAGCGACAGCAACAAGAAGAAGAAATGAAAGTTATGCAGGCGGAGAACAAGGCAGCAATGGAGGCCGCAGAGGAGTTGCATAGAAAGAAGGTAGCACAAGATCGAGATGGAGAAAAGGACGATGAAGACCCCATGGCAAGAGCCGAAGCAGAGGCATTGAAACTACAGAATAACTAGGCCAATTGCTATGAAAACTTTGTAATCTGTCATAGTGTACTGTAGATCTGTTCGGTAATCCATATTACTAGTTTTGTTTTGCTTTCATATTAGATTTCATATCCTTCTGCTTTGAAAGTGCAAGATTTTGCATGGGATCATGGTCATTTTAATTGTCAAATTATGAGAATTCATGGCTAGACAGCCAGATGATTCATTTTCATAATCCATATTCGATAGATGATTTCAAGGTGTTTGACATGAAAAAATTGGCTAATGAATGTGTGACGGTATAGCTATGTCAAAATCTAAAGCTGGCAATTCGAATTTTGGGTTTAATTCTTTTGGTTTGACTTGGAAAGACCCAACACAAACATATCCAACCCACACGTTGCTAGGAGATCAAATTGAAATAACAAATTTGTAACGAAATGAATAGTTGGGAATTAAAAAAAGAAAATTACTTGTTAAAAAATAAATAAATAAGTCACATGGGGTTTATATATAAAAATTGTGCAAACTGACCGATTTGTTATGTACTAACAAAAATGTGGGTTATATTTTATATGCCCGCAAGTCAGTTTCAAATTGTCAACTCTAGCCAAAGATATGAAACTTAACGGCCTATACATGAAAGCATGTGCATATAATTGTATGAGCGAAAATGTGTAGCCTCCATCAAAAACATCACGATAGCATGAATAAAAAAACTTAATAATTTTATACCCTCTTCCATGAACTCAAAAATAACAGAGGAAATCCAAAACCTCTTTGACAAAAGATATGGTTACAAATGTTAATTTAAATACCATCAGTTGGACAACAAAATGGCACTGTCAGTTCCACACACAACTCTGCATTTTTTACTCAGCCTTAAACTAAATTCAAAATTTCGTGACATCTTAGCTCCTAGGTGTGGAGGTAACTGAAGAACTTTTAGCCATGTACATCTATGAAACTAGTAACATCTTAGGTACCGGCGATTGGTGAACTTTTAGGAAAAATATAAATTTACTCTTTGCAACATTGAGTACGGAACCTTTAATCTCCAATCTTTCTGTTTACGGCTTAAAGGTCTGCCTTTGCTTTGAGGATCCCGATTCTCCTTCACTTTTGCCAACTTCCACACACAGCTTTCTGATTCCATATCAATGGACTCTAACATGAAGAACCCGACCTTTTCTTTACTATTACGCTCCGTATCTTCCATATAGCAAACTCTCATAGGCATGTCTTTGAACCGATTCAAGTCATCTGGAATCTTTAACAGCCTCTCTCCACCTGGAGATGATACCTACAAAACAAAGTAGCAATTCTTGTAAGTACCAAACAGAGTTCTATGGGATTGTAGTCTAACAGTATTTTACATAGGTACAGCGAGAAATTGCTTACTTCAAGAGCCAAATCATCGGGTATTTCTCCCAGATCTCCAACTTCGTCTAATCTTTTCTTGTATTCTTCACTGTAGCTTTGAAGTTCCTCCATGCTGGGACACCCATATCTGATGAAAGACAATTAGTAAATCGAAGTGAGAGAAGTTTTGACCCAATTCAACGAGACACATAAAAGAAAATATGTATCTACATAAACTTCAATACTTACAACCTCAACCACATTAAAAGCAATAAACTAGCATAGGGTCTGGTAGTACATAGATCATCACAATAAGTTTTACTCGAACAATTACACAGTGAAAATCCTTGTTTAGCTCTGATTGCATTGATTCCTAATTCGTAATAGAGCAGGGACTTGATGGTGTTATTTGTCATTGAGAACAAGATGTGTTAGTATTAGCAATTTGACTGAAGAAGCTAATCACATGCTGTATCAGTATGGCAACGCACAGAGAGGGCTTCATTTATTTGAGGATATAAAGAATATGGGTCGAAAGAAACTCTCAAGTTGTTATATGTATATTAGGAAAGACTAATTATTACCCTTGCAAACTTCATTTGGTAAAAAGAAGAAGAGAGATTAAACAATAGTTTTGTCTTTGATACTTGTATACCAAAATGTATATATGTACACAAACATAAATATAGAGAAAGTAATAAAGTGCCTTTTGCAACTTATTATAATGACATATGCAGAGTTTACATTTCTTGCCTTGTAATCTTCCTGCTGAAGATAGGGCATTAGTTGGCAGTAACATAGGCTGTAACTACTAACTACTTCACCAATTATCACCAGAAATGTAAGTCATGTATTAAATGAAAATAGCAGCAAAACATATTTGCAAAAAGTTCACTGCATTATAATAAAAACTTTATTTAAAAGACCTTACTTTTGTGAAATTTTATCTAGTCTCAGATAAATGTATCCATGAGCAGTCGTCTTGAAGGCGAAGATTTCCATTTCATCACCAAGTTGCGACAAAACCTCCTGAGCAATGGAGAGAGTCCGCTGACCCCAAGGGACACCTTGTAAAACAATCCCACCACCATCCCCTCCATCACCAAGCTAGGTTTATGAAGAATTAAAACCAGCTAATTAGTGAAGTATAGAACTGAATAAAAAATATTCAGAACTAGAACTTTCAAGTAAAATTGCCATACTTGAGGCTCTGTCTCGTCCTCATCTTCCCATTCATCTACTATTTCTCCCTCTTCACCTATTTCATCTGCAAACCTAAACACACTTTGGTAACATTTATCATCATGATTCAATAAGGGCTTGTTCAGGTCTGTTTTTATGTTTTCTACTTAGGAAAACATGAGAAAAAAATATGAAGAAAAACTTGCCTGATCTCTCATTTTCAGTTTTGAACAAAAATAATACCAAACATTCTGCTCAATTTAACATCTATCTCAAATTGCTTAGTCCATCTATCTCAAAAGAATTTTCAACAACAGATGCGGGTCAAGGTTATAGACACCCGTGGCTTTGCTTATTTGATAAGTTATAGTTCTAGCATTCGCCATTTCACTCAACTAATGCAGTACATTACTTACAAATTTACAAAGTTAAAATCTTTAACCAAACATTAAAACCAAAACCATTGAATTCAACAGAGTTGGCAATAGACCACTGCTCTCAAAGTCTCAACACAATCAAGTGCTAGTGAGATTTAAAAAACATACAAGTACACAACTTCATGCTACAATGAATAAACCTTTGAAATATAGAATTTTAAGTAAATTTCATATCAAAATGTGCTCATAAAAGCAACAAAATATTGGACAGCAAGTTCCATGGAAGCTTAAAAATCACATTGCAAGCAATGGGCAAGAGCAAAGAAACTAAATTGAGAGACTTTTGAGTCCTCCCCGCAGATACTTGCCATGAAAATTACAGCAACAATCCACCAAAAAATCAATAACAGAAACAGAGAATAAGGAGGAGGCATTACAGTGAATTGGCTCGTATTCTCGGCTATCATCGGAGTCTTCAGTGCAAGACGAGCTGGTATTTAATAACCGAAGAAGAGAAATTGAAGAATTGCGCTTGCAAGAAAAATCAACCAAGTGACGATGATGATGATGATGAGAAGGTGATGGGTTCTGGCGGGTGAGAGCTCGGGAAGAGAATGTTCTGAGAGCGAACCTTCTCGGAGTAACGAGAAAGCTACGAGCGATCTTCCCGATCCTACTTGAGCTCATTGTTCTCTCTGGTTCGCTTCTCAGTTCTGTTCTGTGCCCTAGGGTTTAGAGCGGGTTTTGACAGTGACGACGAGTTGGAACTCAATTCGTGAGTCGACTCACTGAGTGGGTTACAATTTGAAAATCGTTTATTGGGCCTTGCATATATTTGTTTGGGCTTTAGGTTAAAACGGGCCGGTTCTGGCTGGGGCTCTCAGAGACATCCATTGGAGCAATTATTGGGCTCTCTTTTTAGCAGCTCGTGGAATAAGCGTGTTTGATCTCACATATTTTGTAATCGTGGCGTTTTTTGTGTGATGGAAAACTCAATACATATAGTAATAGTTTTGGGTTCCTCTTGTGCCTCTAAAACAAACATACACGATTAATTAGTCATGTTGTTACTCAAACGAAAAGAACACTTAAAAATATTATTATAAATCAGTCTTAATAACACGTTGGATTATGTCGAGTAAAATACATAGTTTTATTGCACAAAATGTTTGACCAATTATATTAAACACGCATTTTTCTTCTTTTGTTGTTGATGCTTTGCTATTGATATCCTTGATTTATTATTTTTTTAACTCATATATTTTGATGTACGGACGCCTAATTACTTTTTCTTCTTCAAAATGTCTTTTCGATAAAATAAAATAAAATTGATAGAGAATCAAATATTGAGAGACAAAGAAACAAATATCAACACATTTCATGTCAATTCAATAAGATCTCTTCTTGAACATTTTTTTTTTTTCCTTTTTAATCGACCATAGAGATTCAATTTCATCACTCTTGTCTTAATGATAATATTGATATTGACTAATTTTCACAAACAAAATCTATTATTTTTTTAAATATTTAAATCAAATACAGAATTAATGCTTTTACATTATCAAACTCTAGCTTTTGACAATGACTCCATGGCTTTGCCATTTAATCACAATCACAATACAAATTCACAAAATAGACATATTTACTTTGTACCTTTATATATCACTATGTTTCTTTGTTGCAACCCTTTATTCCATTTATATCTTTTCTTCTTTTTGTTCGACAGAATTTAATAGAGTACACCGACGGCACCTTCTTTGCATGTCAGTATTATCTTATTTTAATAATCGTATATGACTATTTCATATAGATATCAAAGTACTATCTTTCTTTTTTTTTCGGTGTATACCATAGGGTTTTTGAGCGGATCCGTGCACTTGCGTTTTACCAAATCCAGACTAATCTCTACTCGCCTTACTGTCAGCGCACTAAGCGGTAGGAGGTTGGCCCATGAGTGTTTTCCATTCACAAGAGTTGGGATTCGAACTCCCAACCTTTTGCTTAAGAGACGTAGTGTTGAACCAACTACGCCAACCCACTGGGTTAAAGTACTATCTTTTTCATTATATACTTATCTGATAATTATGGATGAGACACTGAATTATGAAAGTGACATGCCTTTTTGTTTATGCTTTCTTGATTGGATTAAAGGCAATTTTAGTATCCAAACTTTTGGATAAGTTCAGATTTAGTTCATGATCTTTTATTGTTCCAGATTTAGTACTTGAACTTCAATTTTGTTCCAAATTTAGTATATGCCATCATTGACCGTTAGTTGCTCTGTTAACCCGTGCTGAGGTGGCATAAAATCGCTGACGTGGACATTTCGTTG
>JAYMTA010002642.1:0-16010 GCA_036897625.1 Pelargonium cotyledonis | reverse complement strand
ATTGCAGGAGCACGCAATGTGTGCTCTTGCCAATATTTCTGGTGGTTTGTCATATGTGATCTCAAGCCTGGGTCAAAGCCTGGAATCATGCACTTCACCTGCCCAGACTGCTGATACACTAGGGGCTCTGGCTTCAGCTCTTATGATATATGATAATAAAGCAGAGTTTACTAGGGCATCAGATCCTGTTGTTATTGAGCAGACTTTGATGAAGCAGTTCAAACCGCGCTCGCCGTTTCTTGTGCAGGAGCGTACAATAGAAGCCCTAGCTAGTTTGTATGGGAATGCCATACTAACTATGAAACTTGAAAATTCTGATGCAAAACGTTTGCTGGTTGGGTTGATCACGATGGCTACCAACGAAGTCCAGGATGAGCTTGTTAGAGCTCTTCTCGCTCTTTGCAATGATGAAAGCAGTTTATGGCGAGCGCTTCAAGGTCGCGAGGGTATTCAGCTTTTGATCTCTCTTCTTGGGCTTTCATCAGAACAACAACAAGAATGTGCAGTTGCATTGCTTTGCCTTCTATCCAATGAGAATGATGAAAGTAAATGGGCTATCACTGCTGCTGGTGGCATACCTCCACTTGTTCAAATTCTAGAGACAGGGTCGGTTAAAGCTAAGGAAGATTCAGCTACAATTCTTCGAAACCTATGCAACCATAGTGAAGACATACGTGAATGTGTTGAAAGTGCTGATGCCGTTCCTGCTTTATTATGGCTCTTGAAGAATGGAAGCCCAAATGGGAAAGAAATTGCAGCGAAGACGTTAAATCATTTAATCCATAAATCTGACACAGCAACCATAAGCCAGCTCACTGCATTATTAACCAGTGATTTACCTGAATCAAAAATCTATGTTTTGGATGCTCTTAAAAGTTTGCTTTCAGTGGCCCCCCTTAATGATATACTTCGTGAAGGTAGTGCTGCAAATGATGCTATGGAGACAATGCTTAAAATACTGAGTTCTACCAAGGAGGAAACTCAGGCCAAGTCTGCATCAGCTCTTGCTGGAATTTTTGATTCCAGGAAGGACCTGCGTGAAAGTAGCATTGCAGTTAAAACTCTCTGGTCAGTGATGAAGCTGCTAAATGTGGAATCTGATTACATTTTAATAGAGTCTGCACATTGCCTTTCTGCCATATTTCTTTCAATTAAAGAAAACAGGGATGTTGCAGCTGTTGCTAGAGATGCATTGTCTTCATTAGTTTTGCTGGCTAACTCGTCAGTTCTAGAAGTTGCCGAACAGGCAACATGTGCACTGGCAAATCTAATATTGGACATTGAAGTTTCAGAGAAAGCTGTTGTCGAAGAAATAATTATGCCTGCCTCTAGGGTTTTGCGTGAAGGAACAGTAGCTGGGAAGACCCTTGCAGCAGCAGCAATTGCCCGCCTGCTCCATTCACGCAGAATTGATTCTGCCTTGACTGATTGCATAAATCGTGCTGGAACTGTTCTTGCATTAGTCTCTTTTCTCGAATCTGCTAATAGTGGAACTGTTGCTACAGCAGAGGCGCTAAATGCTCTTGCTATTTTGTCAAGATCGGAAGAAGTTAATGGGCAAATGAAACCTGCTTGGGCAGTTCTAGCTGAATTTCCAAAAAGCATAATCCCCATTGTTTCATCTTTGGCTGATGCGACACCCTCTTTGCAGGATAAGGCTATTGAAATCTTGTCACGACTTTGCCGAGATCAGCCTGTTGTCTTGGGTGATGCAGTTGCTAGTGCCGCTGAATGTATCACATCAATTGCCAGGAGGTTGATCAATTCTACAAACCTAAAGGTCAAGGTTGGGGGAGCTGCCCTTCTTGTTTGTGCTGCAAAAGTTAATCACCGCAGAGTGGTTGAAGATCTTAATGAATCAAACTCATGTACCCATCTTATTCAGTCTTTAGTTGCAATGCTTAGTTCTACACTGTCTACACATCTAGGAGACCTGGGCAAAGATGACACGGAGACAATTAGCATTGACAGGCATGCTAACGAAGAAGCCAGCAATGGCATTTCGAGTACAATCACGTCTGTTATTTGTGGAGTCAATTTAGCAACATGGCTGCTCTGTGTTCTTGCATGTCATGAGGAAAAGAGTAAATCTGTGATCATGGAGGCTGGAGCACTTGAAGTCCT
Source organism: Pelargonium cotyledonis (assembly GCA_036897625.1). Lineage (NCBI taxonomy): Eukaryota > Viridiplantae > Streptophyta > Magnoliopsida > Geraniales > Geraniaceae > Pelargonium > Pelargonium cotyledonis. The sequence continues at coordinate 13,886 of JAYMTA010002642.1, read as the reverse complement.
CACTGACAAAGTTTCACATTCTTTTTCTCAGTATGCTCAGGTATTCAACTTCATTGTTCCAATTTATGATCTTTTTTTTTTCCTTTCTATTTCCTTTGAAAAGATCATTATCTACCTAGTGCTTGTTAATTCTTAGATTTTCAGTCTACTGAATCATTTTCCAGCTGATCTGCTTACTCATCATTGCAACTGAACTGTCTAATCTACCTTTCTAACATACTCATGTTGCAATTTAACTAATTTTATGCTTGTCTCTTTTGATTTGTATAGATTGATGATAAAGAAGATGGTAGCATTTGGATTTGTGCTTTACTGCTTGCAATTTTGTTTCAAGATAGAGACATTATACGAGCACATGAAACCATGAAATCAATACCAGTACTTGCAAATTTGTTGAAATCTGAGGAGTCAGCAAACAGATATTTTGCTGCTCAAGCAATGGCAAGTCTTGTCTGTAATGGTAGCCGGGGAACTCTATTGTCTGTTGCCAATTCTGGGGCTGCGAGTGGTCTTATTTCCTTACTTGGTTGTTCCGATATTGATATAAGTGATCTTCTGGGATTGTCAGAAGAGTTTGCTTTGGTGCGTTATCCAGAGCAAGTTGCCCTTGAGAAGCTGTTCAGAGTGGAGGATATAAGGACTGGTGCAACTTCCCGGAAAGCAATACCTGCCTTAGTTGATTTACTAAAACCAATGCCAGATCGTCCAGGGGCACCTTTTTTAGCGCTTGGACTTCTGACTCAACTTGCAAAAGACTGTCCGTCAAATAAGATTGTTATGGTAGAATCCGGGGCTTTGGAAGCACTGACCAAGTATCTTTCACTTGGTCCACAAGATGCAACCGAGGAAGCTGCTACTGATCTGTTAGGGATCCTGTTTAGCAGTGCAGAGATACGGAGACATGAATCTGCATTTGGTGCTGTCAGTCAACTAGTAGCAGTACTACGTTTAGGTGGAAGAGGTGCAAGGTTCAGTGCTGCTAAAGCATTGGAAAGCCTATTTTCTGCTGATCACATTAGAAATGCAGAATCTGCCCGACAGGCTGTTCAACCCTTAGTGGAGATTCTTAATACTGGTTTGGAGCGAGAGCAACATGCTTCTATTGCTGCATTAGTTAGGTTATTAAGTGAAAACCCTTCAAGAGCTCTTGCAGTTGCAGATGTTGAAATGAATGCAGTGGATGTCCTTTGCAGGATCCTATCATCAAATTGAACAATGGATCTGAAAGGGGATGCAGCTGAATTATGTTGTGTTCTTTTTGGGAATACAAGAATCAGATCTACTATGGCTGCTGCACGCTGTGTCGAGCCTCTGGTGTCTCTTCTTGTAACTGAGTTCAGTCCTGCTCAACAGTCAGTAGTCCGTGCATTGGACAAACTTGTAGATGACGAGCAACTAGCGGAACTTGTTGCTGCACATGGGGCTGTTGTTCCTCTTGTTGGTCTTCTCTATGGCCGGAACTACATACTTCATGAGGCGATTTCCAGAGCTCTTGTGAAGTTGGGGAAAGATAGACCTGCTTGTAAAATGGAAATGGTTAAAGCTGGAGTAATTGAAAGCGTACTTGATATCCTTCATGAGGCACCAGATTTTCTTTGTGCTGCTTTTGCGGAATTGCTTCGTATATTGACCAATAATGCTAGTATTGCTAAGGGAGCCTCTGCTGCAAAAGTGGTTGAGCCCCTTTTTTTGTTGCTGACAAGGCCAGAATTTGGACCTGATGGGCAACATAGTACATTACAGGTTCTTGTTAATATTTTAGAGCATCCACAGTGTCGTGCTGACTATACTCTGACATCTCACCAGGCTATTGAACCGCTTATTCCCTTACTTGATTCTCCAGCTCCGGCAGTGCAACAGTTGGCTGCTGAGCTTCTATCACATCTGCTCTTGGAAGAACATCTTCAGAAGGATTCTGTGACACAGCAAGTAATTGGTCCTCTGATTCGAGTTCTTGATTCTGGCATACACATATTACAGCAGAGAGCTGTAAAGGCTCTTGTGAGTATTGCACTCATGTGGCCCAATGAAATTGCGAAAGAGGGCGGTGTCAATGAACTGTCCAAAGTGATATTGCAAGCTGATCCGTCAATTCCTCATGCCCTGTGGGAATCTGCTGCTTCTGTTTTAGCCAGTATTTTGCAATTTAGTTCTGAATTTTATTTGGAAGTGCCGGTTGCTGTATTGGTAAGGTTGCTTCGATCTGGCCTAGAGAGCACGGTGGTTGGTGCACTGAATGCTCTCCTGGTGTTGGAAAGTGACGATGGAACCAGTGCTGAAGCAATGGCTGAAAGTGGTGCCATAGAGGCTCTTTTGGAACTTCTTAGAAGCCACCAGTGCGAGGAAAGTGCAGCAAGGCTTCTGGAAGTGTTACTAAACAATGTAAAGATCAGAGAAACAAAAGCTACTAAATCTGCAATACTACCATTATCTCAGTACCTCTTGGATCCACAAACCCAAGCTCAGCAGGCTAGGTTACTGGCGACTTTGGCTCTTGGTGATCTGTTCCAAAATGAGAGTCTTGCTCGAACTAGTGATGCTGTTTCTGCGTGCCGTGCTCTAGTGAATGTGCTGGAAGACCAACCTACAGAAGAAATGAAAGTTGTTGCTATCTGTGCTTTACAAAACCTTGTAATGTACAGTCGATCAAATAAAAGAGCAGTCGCTGAGGCTGGCGGTGTTCAGGTTGTATTGGATCTAATTGGCTCAAGTGATTCAGAAACATCTATTCAGGCTGCGATGTTTATTAAGCTTCTCTTCTCAAACCATACTATTCAAGAATATGCTTCTAGCGAAACTGTTCGAGCTATAACTGGTTAGCACTCTTTACTCTATAGCATAATTACAGATTTGTGGAGCTAGTAGGTATCTTTCTGCCATTAATTTTTGTAGCATAGACACAAATTATTTGCCCCTTTAGTTTGTGATAATTCCTCGCTGCCTGGGACAGGCTGTTGTTTTTCCAGCTTTGATAATTAGCAATTCTTTTCTTAAAAAAATCGAACCTTATTGTTAAAACTATTTAAAAAGAAATTCTGAGGGCATGTGTCAACTGTATAGGTGATCATCACACAGAATGCTTCCATTATGTGGCTATTTGAATCGAGATGGTACATCGTCCCAAATTCTAGATGTTCTGAGTGATATTGGCTTTGATGTATCCTTAACTTGTTGGAGTTCGTTTAGGTGGTTTTTGGACATTACACAACTCTGTGAACAAGTTGAATATAATGAAACTCTTGTTACTCTCTGTTTGTGTAAGATTCATATCGATACTTTTTGGTAACCTATTGTGTGTACTAGTTTAAATTCTGGCTTGGAAAAATTTGTGGTGATACCAGATTGTGTACAAGAGAGTTCAGTTAGGAACCAACGCAGGATAACAGCTTTCCTCATGGCTTATAAATTGTGGTTTTGCAGCTGCTGTTGAAAAGGATTTATGGGCTACTGGAACAGTTAACGAGGAGTATCTCAAAGCTCTAAATTCGCTATTCAGTAACTTCCCGCGGCTAAGAGCCACCGAGCCTGCAACACTTAGCATCCCCCATCTGGTCACGTCCCTCAAAACTGGTTCTGAGGCAACTCAAGAAGCTGCCTTGGACTCACTTTTCCTTCTCAGGCAAGCTTGGTCAGCATGCCCAGCGGAAGTTTCTAGAGCTCAGTCAGTAGCTGCTGCAGATGCCATACCTTTGCTGCAATACTTAATCCAGTCTGGCCCGCCTCGTTTTCAGGAGAAGGCAGAATTTTTATTGCAGTGTTTGCCTGGCACGTTAGTGGTGATAATCAAGCGTGGCAACAACATGAAACAGTCGGTGGGTAACCCAAGTGTCTTTTGCAAACTTACACTTGGCAACACTCCACCTAGGCAAACCAAGGTAAAATCAACATCTTCAAAATATTTTCATTTTTCATTTTACTAATCATACGTTGAAGAAAAAGAAACTCTTGATATGTGGCCCTGCCGTCCTTCTAAAACATAAAATTTCTTCACATCCTATTTTAATGAAACGATTTATTTATCACTCCCGAACCAGTCCAAATTAGTGAGTACTTATGGAATAGCAAGACTTATTTTTACCCATCCAAGGTTATTTTATTAATACTTTAAGTTGCATGTGATGGTATCGTAATAATATTGATCAGATAGCGTAATGTCAACAATTAACTGGCTTAGCATTGTACTTTTATGCCCCTTTGGCAACTGAAATGTCCAAATATGAGTAACTTAGTTCAGATGAACCGAACAACTCCCAGCCTAATCGTTTTTCTTTTAACGAGGGCACTGATTTTGTATGCCTTTTCAGGTTGTATCAACTGGTCCTAATCCGGAATGGGATGAGAGCTTTGCGTGGACCTTTGAGAGTCCCCCAAAAGGCCAGAAGCTTCACATTTCTTGCAAGAATAAGAGCAAAATGGGAAAGGTAAGTGAAAATAATTTAAATTTTGTTCGAAGTCAATTGTTGCATCTTTAATCTGAGTAAATATATTGTTTGATGAATGGGTACGTACAGAGTTCGTTTGGAAAAGTAACAATCCAAATAGATCGGGTAGTAATGCTGGGAGCAGTAGCCGGGGAGTACACGCTGTTGCCTGAAAGCAAAAGTGGACCATCTCGGAATTTGGAAATAGAGTTCCAGTGGTCTAACAAGTGACACCCTTTGCCTATCTTCATTTCTGTTCCAAAGGAATTTTTAGGTGAATTTGTTCAAAGGAGTTTTTTTTTTTTCTTCTTCCAATCATTTGGGATATATTTATATTAGTGTATAGTCTGCTGAGATTTTTTCCTTCTTTTTTTGTGTTTTGCCAATGTTATAAAGAACACATCGATTTCGCAATGTATTCTTTTGTAATCTCGTCTTCGGTTTCGATGGAAAGGTTTAGGTTTCTTTTGTTAGTTGATCAATTTGAATGTAGTGGAAAAATAATGGTGTGCTTTACTATCAATTTTAAGTGCTTATAATGTTGAAGAGAATGCAACATATAATGTCACTGATATTAAGTAGGTTGATACTATGATATCATTATTGTCATGAATCTAGTTTTATGTGTACTGTTTGTTGTGCACATGACAATGGTATGCAATTTTGACCTATCGCCTTTTGTCACGACCTTGTGTAAGGAGGTCTTCTTCGACGACTTTAAAATTGCAAAAACCGCCAAGTTTGAAGAAGGGGTACCCTGGGCACTACCTCAATAACTTTCCCTTGCACATGAATCTGATAGCATTCAAAGTAATGTCGGAGTTGAAGAATTCATAAAAATAAACGAAATTATGTCATGGCTAATATGTTAACTCTAGTGTTTCTAAAATCTCAATGCACGTTTTTCTTTATCTCCCATTAAATCTTCGAACAAGAAATTAATGTAGCTGAACAAATGCTTCCCCTCGTAAAACTCATCACATCCAAAGCAAGATAAAAAAAAAGTACGAAAAAAATCTTGGAAATTATGCAATATCGATGACACTACCCTAGACGTTGCTTATCACCATGATATACCGATGGTGCCGCTAGCAACCAATGTCATACATAGAATATCAGTGACGTACACTGCTGGATATTATTAATTGTTCTCGAGACATATAAGTGACAACATGCAAATAACGTATACGTTTTTTTAAAAACAATTGTGTTTTCAACTTATTATCAATTTGTATTTTATACAAGTGTTTTATACAAATTCAATCAAACTTTCAATACAATGATTTGAATTTTTGTTGAAATATTGGCCGTTGGAAAAGAAACAACTTAAGAAATTATGTTATTTTCGCATGAATTTAATTGTGTTTTAGTAAAAAAAAAAATATATAATCCATATGGATTTGAGAGCGTGGAGACTACATTTTAAATATTATGAAAAGAAAAAAAAATGTAGTTATTTGTTTTAAAACATCATATATGTGTAATAAAATGTTATGAAAATAAAAGAAAATATAGTTATGTGTTTTGTAACATCACATATAATAGTAAAATATTATTGAAACTGAAAAGTGTAGTTATATGTTTTAAAATATTAGAAATGTGTAATAAAATGTTATGGAAATTGAAAAGTGTAGGAACGTGTTTTGGGACATAAAAAATGGATAGTAATCCGCATTTATTCCTTTAAATGGGTAATAATCCGCATTTATCCCTTTATTTATTGTACTAATCATTTCCATCCCAATTATTATAGTTTTTTTTGGAATAAATTTATTACAGTTTATTTAAGCTATTTAGTTCAAAAAAGATACGTTTGGTTTGATGACAAAACACGCATGGTGCGCAATGCGCACATTTCACATCGTCTTGTTCCTCTTCACAGTTCACAGACACGCACTGCTCACTCACTCCTCACTCTCTCTCTCTGTCTCTCTCTCTCTGCAACACTCTTCTCTTTCTTCTTCTTCACCTAAATTACCGTTGCATTTCGAAGATCCCCAACCAACATTTCAATTTGAACCCCAGATCTCTTACTGAAGCTGTGTTTTCGCTTCGCTCCTCTGTCTGGTCTAGGGTTCCAGCTTCGTCGCCATGGCGGCTCTCGCTTGGGTTTTTGTTGCTCTAGTGTTCACGCACTGTCTTTTTTCGGAGAGTGCTACGTTCACTTCGAGGCTGATTCACCGCTTCTCCGACGAGCTCAGAGATAGGAGGAACCTGGGCGACGCGTGGCCGGAGGAGAGGAGGACGATCGAGTATTACCGGATGTTGCTGAGCAGTGACTTCCAGAGGCAGAAGATGAAGCTTGGTTCTCGACACCAGTTGCTTTTTCCGTCCGAGGGCAGCAAGTTCGTGTCTTTTGGAAATGACTGGGCATGGTGTGATTTTCTCTTTCTTTCGAAAATTTGTTTAGTATCTTGAATTTCCTTTTTGTGATATTCACACATTGTTCTGTTACATGACTTTACTGTGAAGCTTAGTGAAATTTAAGACATTGCCAATTTGGGTTTTGTTGATGGGGAGAACAATAATTTAAGCTGGAAGCAAAAACACCTTAGATTTTGTATGCAAGGTCTTTGTATGATATTGGTTATTTCCCTTTAATCATTAGCTTTGGGATTGATCAGCTTTTTTCAGTAACAGATCATCACTACAAGTATTATGGATTCTCTGCTCTTGTTGTCTGGTTCTGTAAATGATGCTAGTATGGGTGCTGACTGTGTGCTGTGTTAGCTTTTTTGCTATTAGAAGCTTCCGTAAATGTATATTTATCTCCAAAATGACATTTTGTTTTATCGACTATTTGTCTCCAAAATGACTACATTACAAGTAATAAGAAGTATTGAAAGTAAATGAGAACCAAGTGATTCATGTAAAAATCCATAGAATACAGACAAGTATATTTGAATACCTAGCTTTGTTTGGGCTGTTATTTTCTCATTACGTTTTTGTCGTTTGGATCATGCTTAATTAGTTGTTCTTCCTGATCAAAGTGTTTATCTAATGATATGGGAAAGTGCTATGAATTATATTTCATTGTCTAATAATTGCTTCTAATCAAGTATTTTAATAGTTAGCTAGTGATAAAATTGCTAGTAAAAATAATCCCCCTCTGCCCCTTGTAACTGAGATGATTGCTTTTTTATTGTCAGGCTACATTACACTTGGATTGACATAGGGACTCCAAATGTTTCTTTTCTTGTTGCACTGGATGCTGGAAGCGATCTACTTTGGGTTCCATGTGATTGCATACAATGTGCTCCCCTCTCTGCAAGTTACTATTCCGTTTTGGTAGGCCACCTGTCTCTACTTATTATATTTTCATATTTGTCATCTAGGGAGCACAAACACTTGTCTTGGGGAACGCAGTGTTGGACCCGGGACAATTGGGGACATGTGTGTCCAGTTTTATCATCTGTAAGAAATAAATACAACAACAATGACATGATAAACACACTCACACTAATTACTGCCACAAGCCTGCAACAAGGTTCCTTTTTGAACCATCACATAGAGAGAAGTCTTGAAAGTTGACCGACTAATTTAATTCACTATTGACATAATTGGTATATTTGAAACATTGCCTTCACATAATAATATCTTTCCAAAGTCAGTATCAAAATTATTCTTTTCCTTTAAGAATATACAAAGAGAGGAATATGAGACTTGTCAAGACCGATAATAAGCTGATTTGGAGAAGACATATATGAAGGAGTACAGTCATTTGCTTTGACTCTTAGATGTGTCTGATTGATTTCTTATTGAAAAAATTCAAAAAGTACAGATGCCCTATCTAATTACTTGTTAAAAGCATGCAATTCTACCTGTCCATGCATAAACACCTATATGCAGAGAGAGAGAGAGAGAGAGATGCCTCTGGATGCATTTGTTTCAATAGAGATGAAAGTCTATGCTAAGAAGTGGTAACAGTTTTAGCACTTATTTCGATTGATTGATTGGCAGGTGCTCCCTCATGTTTGGGGCATCTATTCTGCAGGATAGAGATATGAATGAGTACAGCCCATCTAGTTCAAGCACAAGCAAACACCTTACTTGTAGCCATCAGTTATGTGACCTGGGCTCCAATTGCGAAAATCCTGAGCAGTTATGTCCTTACAACATCAACTACAGTTCAGAAAATACATCGAGCTCTGGATTGCTTGTGGTCGACACCTTACATCTTGCATCAGCTAGTAATGACGCATCAAACACTTCAGTTCAGGCTCCAGTTGTTATAGGGTGTGCTTTACTAATCATTTACTAAACTACTTTGTGTTCAAGTTATGTTGTTAAGATTCCAATATCGACAATGATTTTATACTTATTAATTATATTTCTCTTATCAATTCTTTTTGCAGATGTGCTATGAAGCAAAGCGGTAGTTATTTGGAGGGTGCTGCTCCTGATGGTCTTATGGGTTTGGGACCTGGAGAAATTTCTGTTCCAAGTTTTCTTTCAAGAGCAGGGTTTGTCCGAAACTCATTTTCAATGTGTTTTAATGACGACAATTCTGGGAGGATATTTTTCGGGGACCAGGGTGCAGCCAATCAACAATCTACTCCATTCTTGCTTTCAGACGGGAAATTGTACAATTTAACTATATGCACTTTTCATTAGTTTACAGTTTTCTCTAAGTTATTTTTTTCCCTTAGGTCTTCATTCTCTTGATTTTGTTCTTTGCACTTTCTGGTTCAGTACATCTTACATGGTTGGAGTGAGTGCGTGTTGTGTTGGAAATTCTTGTCTCAAGCAAACAGGCTTCAAAGCACAAGTTGATAGTGGAACATCATTTACATTTCTTCCTGATGATATCTTTGAAGCAGTTGCTAAAGAGGTATTTATTTTGTTGTTGCACTCTTATATATCACGTCAAATCAGTCAACTAATGGTAGTGCAATGAATGCAGTTCGATAGAAGAGTGAATGTGTCACGCTATAACTATGAACTGTCCCCATTTAAGTATTGCTATAAGAGCAGGTATGTTTGCATGACACAAAATATTCCTTTTAGTTTGGCTTGAACTTGAATGAGCTTGTTCTAATACTTTTTTAATTTTACAAACAGGTCTCGGGAGTTGCCAAAAATTCCTTCTCTGAGGTTGATGTTCTCAATGAACAACAGCTTTGTGGTCCAAGTTCCTGTTGTTGTGGTGGTATATGGTGAGGAGGTACGTATTCTTTAAGTTTCAATTTTTTTAGCTACAATAAATTAACTAAGGTTTCTTATCTTTTCTTTTTCCTATAGGAAAAAAAACAATTATTTTTTTGCGAATTCAGCTGGATAGAATTGATAAATGTTTCTTGTCTTGTCTTTTTCATACATGAAAAAAAATATATAATTTGCAAATTTATTTGGATCTTTTGAAGTCAGCACTTATTTAGATTTTTTGCACTAGATTATACAAAAAAAATTTAGAAAAATAGGAACAGTCCGGTGGAGAAAAAAACATTTAAAGTGACTTGGAAATTGATTTGTCAAATTAAGTTTATATTCACATACTGAAAGAATATTGGCAATTCACCAGGTTTTTCTTTTATGATGATGTTATTCTACAGTCTGATATTGATGAAGTCACACCATGTTTTTTAAGTACTTATGATTGAATATGCTCAAATTAGCTTGAGAGGGTATTTATTACTGGTCTGTGCTGAGTTAATAAGAAATCACGTAATAAATGTTACTGTTAAATTATTATGTTCCATATAGAACAATGTTATGGTCATATCAAATGGAAGTATTTTCATCTAGAGAAGGCTGGAATAATTGTCCGATACTGAAAATCGGATTTTCTTAAATTGACATTTTTGAATAAGTTGACAAGAGAAATCATGATTAGGCACATTTTCTTTAAAAGTTCATATTCACAACTGATATAATAGACCCTTTTGAAAAGGAGAAGGTTGCATATTTGAGTTTTAAGTTCAATTTGGATCTTGTGCTTCTGCATTATATCTTTCGAAGTTTTCTTTGCATTGAATCCAACACGAATGTTTTTACACCTTAAAAAAATATGGGATCCTATTTCTATATATGTTAAAAAAAGATTTCAAATTTAAGAGTTTCAGACCCAATTTAGCCTACAAATTTAAATTTACTTTTAACTACCATCTCCTCTATCTCTGTCAGTTGAAGACTGTCTATAATCAGTAGATATATTATGTTCTGTTAGCTATGTATGTGTCTGTCTGATACCTAGATCAGGAGATGGCGGTGAGCTGTGGGAGCTGTATGGATTATTAGTTTCTCAAGTTTTGGTTCAACTTATTCAAAATAATTGAATATCAAGCAGAAGAATTAAGTAGAATTGAATTGATTGTAATTTGATTACAGAGCCTTACAATCAATGTAGCCCTTTAATCTGGTGCTGCAACATCTTTTTGTTGGTAAATTATGCAACAATTTTAAAATTTTTTTTTTGTAAGCTTCAGTAGATGGCATGATCAATAGGGTAAGCAATTACCAGATTGTGTAGCTCATTCTTAGTGTGCACTTAGTAATATCTAATTAAATGAGACTCACATGGAAATTCTTAAGCTGTAATTGGTGGTTAGAACTTGGAAGAAATCCTAATGATAGCCTCTCTGGTGCAGGAGATTGAATTTTGTTTGGGCTTGCAAGGGGTGGACGGTGATACTGGAACAATTGGACGTAAGTTTGCACTTTTCCAAATTTGTTTTATCTTCCTCATTTAGCTCGATCACCATTTCATTAAACTGAGACATTTTATGATGCAGAGAACTTCATGACAGGATACCGGCTGGTATTCGATCGGGAAAATATGAGTTTTGGATGGTCACGATCTAATTGTGAGTTATCTTTTCTTCTTCTTGCTCATTTTACTTGTACTGAAGTGATTCTGGCTGACATTTAATGTAATAGCATGGTGTTGTTGACTGTTAAGCCATTCCATCTAATCTCACTCTGCACTATATTCCTTTCTTGTTCAACTGGGTTCAGTAGAGTAAACTATGCAATGCAATTCTGAAATATGCTGAATGAACGCATTGTTTTGCCGAATTTGACTGAGCTGATGAGAATCTGAATAAGAATAATAGAAGTAGTTATGCTTTGTATTCTCGTGTTTGAGTCTCTCAATGTGGCATGCAATTTACAGGTCAAGATCTGAGTGACAGTAAGAGACTTCCTCTGACCACTCCAAATGGAAGCTCGACAAACCCATTGCCAACAAATGAACAGCAGAGCTCGTACGGAGGGCATGCTGTTGCTCCTGCAGTTGCTGGAAGGGCTCCCTCAAATAAACCATCTGCCGCCTCTGCCTACAACATATCCTATAGAGGCTATGTGCTACGAGCACTTTCCATCCTCCTGCTATTTCATAGACACGTTTCAGTTTCGTAATTAGACTGCCATCTTCCATGGTGCTAGCTTGAGTTAGTCTTTTAGTTTTACCTGTAAATCTCTTTTCCCTTTTTCCTTTCGTTTTGCTTGTTTTTGTCATCAGTTGATGTATAATGGAGCTGTTTCATAGTCCATCCAATCTCTTTTCCCTTTTTTCTTTCTTTTTGCTTGTTTTTGTCATCAGTTGATGTATAATGGAGCTGTTTCATAGTCCATCCAATGTTAGTGTTTCGTTTTGTTCGCGTTTTGTTATTATGCCCCATTGGACAATAATGTGAGTGTCTAGAGACCATTGTTGCATTAAATAGAGTAGTAGGCTTTCCACCATATTGGCCTCTAGTGAGAGCCTTTTCAATTATATACCATCCATTTGGTGGAGAAATAGGAAATTTTTGTTGTAACTTGGTTCCACCACAACAAAGAAGAAACAAAAAAACCTACTACAACTAATAACAATAATGGAGTTTATGAAAGAAAGCCAAAAGAAAAGAGTGCATGATTGGGTTTATAAGCAAACAAAGAAGATCCTAAACACCCAAAAAGTTAAAGAAACCACAACACAACAATCGATTCTTCTTTGTTCTCTTAAGCTTTTTCTAACTTTTCTTTGCCCAAAAAGTTACAAGACAGGACATGAGATGAGGTTGCTGAATAGTATGATTCAAATCTCTCAAAAGATAAAGTTTAGAGCCGTTGGTGATAGAATGGTTACTAACAATCTAACACAGGTCTCAATTATGAGTCAATCAAATAATTGAGAAGTTTATTCTTGTGTTCTTTTTTTATTAGTTCTAAACTTTTTACTTTTTATTTTTTTTTAATGTGGAGGTAAGTGACCTACTGTAATATGTTATTTGAAACAAATCAGAAAAGTAAAAAAGTACGGGAGCCAGACCAATAGTAAAATCTACTCTACTCATTTCTGTGGTTTGCCGTCAATTTACCCTTTTAATTATGAGAAAATATATTCCTTATGGGCTGTGGATAATGCAATAAGAAAATATGGAACAACCACAAACAGCGCTACAACTACAACTACACAGATTCTCAACAGGTCCTCCTTGGAAATAGATTTGGAGTTTACACCATAGTGCTGTTCACACCCACTGGTTTTTCTTGTATTAGTTATCAATAAAAATAGTTTTAAAATGTCTCATTCAACATGTCCTTTTGTTTTGAATTATCATAGGTGCCATCTAAATTATATTGATGACACTTTTTAAATTTAAAAAATTATGACTCAAGAATCTAATATTTTACATGTATTCAACGATTCCTTCGAAATTATTCGGTCTTGTAATGAAGATATTTTAATATATTTGATGACAAATGAAACTTCATAAGTAATTTAGTTCAATTTTAGTACAATAATTCAAGACCTGTACCCTCCGGAGCAGGGTAGAACAAAAAGAAAAGTTCACTATGTATTCTCCACGAGGACCCGAAATGTATAATTAGAAGTCTTGAAATCTACGCTTTGATACCATGTTGTGCACATAGACATTTGAAAAAAAGTATTAAAAGCTTTTAAGAAACTATATAACAAATATATTAACATGGCCCCTAGTTTGAAAACCAGAGGGATTGTGCACAAGTGAATATAGATGAAACTACAAGGACTTGAATGCAAAACATCAATCTGAAACTTTCTTCCTTCCACACTAAGCATAAACTAACACAATGAATAATTGCTTGCTTCCCCATGAAGAACCCATGCAATGCATGTCAAGTTTTTGTATTTCAAAACCCACAGAAAGAGGAAAAGGAATATATATGTATATATATAGTAAAATGTGTATGATATAATTTTATATCAGTTGCAACTTAACCAAGCTAATGAAGTGATGACACTTCATTAAATTTCACTTATACCTACCCAAGTGAATTTTTGGGAGCGGAGCAACCCGCCCAGATCCATGATTTTAAATGATGTTTCATCACCTTGTTGGTGCAACTGATATAAAGTTATATTAGTTAACTGATATCCATATTACTCATATATATATATAGGGAAAGGGGAGTCTAATGAGGTGATGACACCTCATTAAAATACTTGTATCCGGGCGGGGCCGCTCCCCCCCCCCCAATTCACTTGGGCGGGGATGGATG
>JAYMTA010002641.1:0-16014 GCA_036897625.1 Pelargonium cotyledonis | reverse complement strand
TGACATATATAGTTACAAGTATAGTTCAGTTTGTAACTAATATATTTTTATATCAAAACATGCGCCGATGATAACTTATAACTAAACAAATTATAACTTGTAATTCAAAACATGCACCGATGATAACTTGTAATTAAAATACACATGAAAAACACATGAAATAAGATACATGCGCCAATTACTGTATCGAGTACTTGTGTGTGTCAATTTCTAAGATGCTTCTTGTCTTGAACATCAAGGAATATAACTATATTTGTACTGTACTGAGTTTTTGTGTGTGTCAATTTCTAAGATGTTTCTTGACTTGAGCATCAAGGAAAATACTCTAACCAGATTGTCAATTTATTACGTCATCAACAAATCAGAGATTAACACAATTCAGTACACTGGTAATTACTAAATATTATCTTGTTGTATTTTTCAATCACACATCACCATGTTTAATAATTAAGCTAATCCACTACACTAATTACCTCTCCAAATTCAACTTTTGAGTCTACCACTTACTAATTAATTTTTCAAAGTTTTGTATATTTGTTGTTTGAGTAAATTAACTAGTTTAATCTAATAGTAAATCAAGTGATCGGACATGTAGCGAACTGTGTAGAAACTTCCGGATAAAACTTAATTACTCCTACATCTCAAAATGAGTGTTTTCCTTTCTATTTTGAGAAAAATTAAGGAGAAGTTAGTTAGTGTGGTATATTTACTATTGTATCCTCGTGATCATGTGTTGAGAGATCCTAACTAACTTTTATAAAAATATATATTATTTACAATTCATGCATAACTAACTTTTTAAAAAAGAAAACAAGACACTCATTTTGAGACAAAAATGCAAGAAAAACAAGACACTCATTTTGGTCATGTTTATCTAAATTTTTTGTCCCGAAATGAGTGTCCTGTTTATCTAAATTTTTTGTTCCAAAATGAGTGTTCTGTTTCTATTTTTAGGTTATTATATTATTGTTTTTTCCATATTACCCTTATCACTTATGCACATGGACAGATCTGCACATAGAGTGTTGGTGAAAAAGTGAGTAATATTAGAAACATACTAAATTATATGATAATTCTTAATTTTTGTAAAATTTAAAAATATGACTCTCATTTCGAGACAGAAGGAGTATTATATATATATTTTTTCAAAATTTACCAACTTTTCCTAATTAAATAATTAAAATGCTCATAACCAAATTAATTTGATAGGTTTGATTTTTAAATGCTGTCTTGTATGATAGAAAAGGTAATTTATTTTTATGGGTTGTATTATGTTGTGTTGTAAAAACAATTCAACTATTAAACTTGTTGAGTTCTATAATTAAGTATGATCAAGTTATGTATGACTATATTAACCTTAGTGC
Source organism: Pelargonium cotyledonis (assembly GCA_036897625.1). Taxonomy (NCBI): domain Eukaryota; kingdom Viridiplantae; phylum Streptophyta; class Magnoliopsida; order Geraniales; family Geraniaceae; genus Pelargonium; species Pelargonium cotyledonis. The sequence continues at coordinate 14,650 of JAYMTA010002641.1, read as the reverse complement.
ACTTAATAACTTCATTTGAAATGACATTAGGTTGTGTTTGGGAACCCTGATTTGATTTGAAATTTTATATTTAAAATATTGTATTTCAAATACAAATATAATGTTTGATAAATCACAGAATTTCAAATGACATAGTAATAGCCGTCGTTTGAAATCTTATAATTAAGCACGTTTCGAATTCTATTGGATTTGACTCAAATCCAAATTCAAATCCAAATATAAATTCTTGAAGTTTTCAAACACCTCATTTGCCTCAAATCCAGTATTTCAAATGAAACGATGATTCTCAAACACACAATTACATTATTTGATTACTTCGAACAAATGCGTTCATTTGACATAATAAAACTCAACGAATTTGACACGTCGATTATGTATAGTCTTTATTAATCGAAAATATAGTTAGAATGATTAGTGCTTGTTTGTTTAGTATACTGCAAAATCTTGCAAAACTTTAAAGAGCTGTAATGGGGATGAAAACTTTAAGAGTTGTAAGGAGGTGCTCCAAAAAGTCAGTTATGTTTGGTAAATGTCTGACTGTAAGGAGGGTGAATTGTAGAAGTTTGTTTGGTAAAAAACAACTATAAGGAGCTAAAATATGTGCAAATTACCAAATGGTAGACTGTAGTAACAACTACGGTCGACTGTTTGTAGCCTATCCAGTTTAAAAATGAAATATTCGACCATTTTATTTTTTTGGTCGACCGTTACTGCATTGGCTTTTCACCAGTCATTTTGGTAGATGCTTTTACCGAAAGTCATGCATGAAATTAAACGGTCGACTGTTTAGCTCCTTAAAGCTAAAGGAGGTACTGTTTCCCACATGAGCTGTTTTGCTCCTGCACCAAAACAACTCCTTTAGAACTTTTTACTGTTCCGCTTCTTAAATGAGCCAAAATCGATTTTTTACGAAACAACCTAGATCCTACGTGCCAACCATCTCCTTTAAGTTTTTCCTAAGTGACATCTCCTTTAGGGAGAAAGTAGAGATAACAAACAAGCACTTAGTCATCAACCCAATGGGTATTTCGCCAAACAAGTTCAACACGAACATGGTCTGGTAACGTAAATTAGGATTAAATTACCAATCCAACGGGTGTGGGAAAAAAAAAGAAAACGCAAAAACAAAAAACCATGAAGACTACAAATTGTAAGAGTCAAATGTGTGAAATTAACAACTGAAACTAAAACTAAAATTGACATATTCAGCTGTAGCACGCGGACAAGAAGGCCTTTTTGACTTGCTGGGATATTTCCACATACTTTTGAATACATCAAAATCATTCAAACATATTGCGTTCTCATCAAGAAATCTTCCCTTATATATAACACCCAACTTATAATTAAGACCATAAACTCACAAATTACAAACAAAGAGAGCAAGAAAAAAAGAAGAAGCTAGGTGTATTTAATGTTAAAGAATTCGAAGAAGAACGAGAGCAGTATTGGAGTTTGGACTCTGCTAAGGTCGTTGGTTCCATGCTTGTTTGTTTCCCGGGAAAGCGAAGAGCATGTCGTGACCACGAAGACGAAGAAAGAAATTTCGTCAGCAGAGGCCACCATGGTTGCTGCTGCTAAACATTTTTCAACTGTTCCCAAAGTGCGGTTTCTGTAGTTCATTATAATCATTGTCTTCTCTGTAGCTACAAACTGTTCATACTTAGGTTTTCTGTAAATTTATACTACTTTCTTGAAGTACCGTTTGTTAAATAGGACTAAGAGGATGTAATATACATATTTTGTGATTATTTCTTAAAATCTGTATGTGTTTCTCCTATCTTTGATGCTTTGGGTTCATCATAAAGTTGCCGAATACTAGATATTGCATGCCTCTATTTCATAATGAGAGTTGATTTTTACATTTTTGTAAAAACAAAAGATTTTAATCATCAAATTAGTTATTGAAGTTTATGATAAGTAAGTGGCTACCTTTAAAAATTATAGCCGTCTTGTATATATAACTCTTTATGCCGTTGCTTATCAAAAAAGAAAAGAAAGTAGCTGTCAGTGAGTGTTCGTGCTTATTTGTTATATCTAATATCTTCTTTAAGGAGATGTCACATAGGATTAGCTTAAAGGTTTGTTTGTTTAGTCTACAACAAAATTTTAAAGAGTTGTGAAGAGTTGAAAGTTGAGTGATTTGCAAAAGTTTGTTTGGTAAAAAAGAAGTCACTAGGCATGAAGTATATGTAGAAGAGTAATGAAATCAATTGCGTATTATAATTAGAATTAAAATAAATTTTGGATGAAATGCAAGATTATAGTAAATTCTCATACTAGAAACTGTTCACTTTTATGGAAAACAATTGTTTTTAACCTTGAAATAGCAACTTTTATTAGTTAAATAAAAGCATTACAAAAGAGATAGCAAAACCCAATCCAAAAACATAAGTAAACTAAAAAGCAGCTTGACAAAACAAGAACCTAAATGAAACCCAACCAACAAATTGGGCAAGATGAGACAAACCACAGAAAAAAAGAAATTACAAACAAAGAGAGAGCAAAGAAAAACTAGGTGTTACCCAGTTAAACAAACCAGAGTCCCTAGGTAAGCCTTCGCCTCAGTCTGAACTATCAAATCTTAACTATCCCTGCAAACTACCTGAAATTGACACTAACCCATAAAACGATCCCGCATACTGATTCCAATGCCGCCATCACCATCTACCGCCATCACTCATTGTGAACATGGACACCCAAGTTCGCGTCTTGCACATTTTTGGCCCAATCCCATCAACCGGTCGGCCATCATCCTTATGTCCAATGCCTCTCTTCTGCTTGAAGATCACCGCGACCCGCTTACCTGTCTCCTTAGCATCTTGGAGAGCAGGTGAAATGAGACCCTCCTCCATCGGGTTCCACATATCATCCAGACCCGAGCGAGTTCATTAAGCTCCGAGACAAGCCATCCTGTTCTTTGGAGCTACCAAAAACGCCTCAAACGCTCTTATCTTTTTTCAAATCAGTAACAACCCTAGCCCTAGCGCACTTCTTCTCAATGTGCCCCAGCCGTCCACAATAATAACAGAACATAGGAAGTCGTTCATACTGGAAGTAGATCACGTGGCTGCCCGAAACTACGACCTCCATCTTGGCCTTCTTTCGCAACGAGTTCCTTGTGTCAAAACGAACTTGAATTCTCGCAAACAACCCCCAACCACCCTTAAAATTGTATGGATTGATTTTACGAACTGACTTACAGCACCCCTAAGTCCATACACACCCTCTTTGTCATATATCCCATCTGTCCTTTGTGATGCTGAAAACAAGCCGATCCGCGACCCCCTCAGCCGCCACCACCCCTCCAAACAGTTCAGCCTTTCACCGCAACCTTGACGAAGCAGCTCGTCATGAGTCTCCGTTGAGCTCAAGACCTCCGCCACCTTTAATTCGTCCTTAATGAGAGGCTGAAGTTCCCTCCATTTGTCTCACCAAAAGTTCACACGTCCCTCACCAATTACCCATCGACAATTAGCGAAAACTGGAAGAATTATGGCATAAATTGTCTTCCAAATACTGGACACAACCGAACCATTAACAGTGAGAGGATGACCAAATTTTGATTTCATGAAGCAAGTCCATGAGCTACTCTCCTCAACATAGGCCCATGCAAGATTTGCATGGAGGCCAATTTGCATATTAACACCTCCATGAAACTGTCAATTGATGACCGGTCCATTCAAAAAAAATATTGTATTATCAGCGAACACTAAATGGCTTACCCGAATAGAGTGACCCTAGCACACATAACTTCCAGTTTGACCAGAAATAGCCTGAGCTTCCATATTACGGCTTAGAACATCTTGCGCCAAAAGAAATATGGCCGGTGAGAAAGGATCTCCTGTCAAACACCCTGCGAAGCCCGAAAGTACCTATGCTGCGAGCCATTTAATAAAACGGAATACCAACAATTCTTAAGACAAGCACGAATCAACCTAATAAATTGCTCTGAAAATCCACGAGCTCTAAGAGAACGAATTAGAAAAGCCCACTCGAGGCAGTCATACACTTTCGACATGTCACTTTCAGCATGTCGAGCTTGATTACGACATTGCTACCACGGACTGGATTGTTAATGTGATGATTAAGTTCAGTACATAGTGCCGCATTTTCAGGAATACTGAGCGAAACCCGCTTGATTAGGGAGGATTAAAGAAGAGAGATAATCTTTGCAATCACCTTATATAAGAACCCGCATAGGCTAATTGGCCGTTAGTCCGCGAAAGAAGCTGACACATCCACTTTTGGAATCATCACTAACAAAGACGACATGGACCCCTTCGCAAATCACAGCCCCTAAAAACGGCTTGCACCGCCTTAATAACGTCAGTTCTAATTATGTATTGAAATTTTTTTCCTATGAACCCGTCCGCCTTGGGAGCACTAGCTGCATCAATACCACAAATTGAGGTCCAAATCTCATCACCTGACGGTATTGCCGTGATCCTCTCATTTTGGTTGGCAGTGATGACCTCCGGCACTACATCAAATAACTAGTAATCCATAATGTTGTCATTAGAGAATTGAGGAAAAGTGATGTACTGCCAATGGAGACAAAGTTTGAACATCCTCAACCCACTGGTTACCAATTTTAACCCTAATAGTTGCTCGAGACTGATGATTCTTAAGCGAAGCATGAAAGTAATTCGTATTAAAATCTCCCAAAGCTAACCAATTGGATCTCGATTTCTGTTTCAGCATCCCTTCTTCGCAAATGAACACCTCCTCAAGGTTAGATTTAGCCCGAAGCATGGCCTCAAAGTGAGGCTGAGAGTAAGCCGAAATTAGGTCTGATCCACCCTTTAATAACTCATCTTTCGCCTTTGAAATTCAGGTACGGATGTCACCAAAGTCCTCCCAATTCCATTTCTTCAAGACCCTATGAAGATGTTGCAGTTTATTTTGGACTCAAAGCAACGGATTAGACCAAATGCCACAATTCCAATTCTCATGAATAAGAGGAAGAAAGCTAGCATGTGTAACCCATGAACTATTAAAATGAATCACCCTTAGTACTAAGAACAGCTTGCTCAACCGAATCACGCCTCACCACAGTGGCAAGTCTATCCTCCTCACTAACAGGCTGCAAAGCCGGGGAAGGATTTCCCGGTGTTGTCCGAGTTGACTTGAGATTGGGGACTATGCTCTATGTTTTGTGCAACATTATCATTCTGAATATTCTCATTTTGGGATTGTAGCATGTCCTCACTGTCCACTTCATTTAAGATGGCAAAATGATTAGGGGTTGAAGTTACCATTTCCTTTTGTACATGACTATCATTCTCAGAACCACTCCCATGCAAAATAGGCTCCACAACATCTACCTGGGCATGGTTACCTAGCATGGTGCCTTTGTCTTTCACAACAGACACCTCTCCTACACAAACAATACTTGGAAAAGGATCTTTATTGGTATTTTGAGCTCCAATGTGATCAATAGTTGAAGGAACACTTCAATGGTTTACCACATTACAGGGGGTTGAACATCCACCACTTTTTTTATTATTTTGAACAAGAGATTTGATTTTTTGAGCTGCATTATGAGGAGCCGTCACAACGTTAGGTTGTGTATTTACCACTGTGCTTGGAGTTTTCACTTGAACATTGCCCGAGGTCTTTGCCACACATTGTTGTTTTCCTTTCTCCTTCACTTGCTCAACAGTCTTGCCTTTCTCAGCTTTTTATTTCTTCACAACTTTCCCACAAACCAATTTATCAAGTCCATGCAATTTACAATGTTGGCAATAAGGATAGTCAATGTCTTTCGCAATTCTTTGCCAAAGCCCCTTGGACCTATCCGTGCCCACAAAGATCTAAACTCGACTCTCCATGGAAATCAATACATCCATATCACCGCACACTCGTGCATACATAAAATGTGATAATGATTGAGTGTCTTCATCAGCTTTTAAAAATTTCCCAAGAGGACTCACTATGGCCTTAAGCATGGCGGTATGGAAGAACTGCATAGGTAGATGTGGGAAGCGGAGCCACACAGCCACCCTAGTGGACTCAGTCCGAGCAGAGAAAGAAGGTGTCCATTTGAACAACCGATAAAGGCTGTTTTCAATGATGCGATGATCACGGGTCCATGACATGATGAAATCTTTCTTCGTCAACAATCTAATCATCACGTGTATCGAATCAATAAGGCCTACTAAATATGGGTGGTTCAATTCCTATGATTAAATAATGTGTTAACGAATCGCAAAAAACTGATGGTCTGGTCTGCAAAAATTTTGCCACCAAGGATCACTGAAGAGATTTGCTCGGCCGCGGCGACTTCTTATACGGTGAAATGGATGGCCTGGAAATCATCAGTGGTAGTTGTCGGCGGCCTGGACGAGATGAAATCTCAAGCAGACGGGTACCCAGCACTGGTGTATTGGTTACAGTAGCCAACGAAAACGGTGCAACTAGGGCTGTAGGGGTTGTTGCCACCGTAGGAGGTGGTTGTATGGACGTAGCGGCACTGGCGGAGGAGCGGTCATGCCGCCGAAAAAGAGGCTTTGCGACGGAAAAGGGAAAATTGCCCAAATTCCAAAGAGAAATTTTCACGATTAGGGTTTGGGTATTTGGGGGTTCCCGGATAAAGCTTTTGAGGTTGAAAGTTTAGGGTTAAACAGTAAGGGCTTATGTAACGGCATGAAAGATTCGCTAGACCGCCTGACACTTATACACATCTAAGTAAGTCTTTATCCTGCAAAAAAGTTAGTCCACAAGAAAGAAGAAAACAACAAATATGGAACACACAAGTCCAAAAGAGTATTTCTATTACTCAAATGTACATTACAAAGAGTTGGGGGATAGTTTGGGCAAGTGTTGCCCTCCCCTATTTATACTGGAAGCCTACATAAATGAACATGTATGATTAAAAATACATGGGCACTATGGATGGTTGAGATTAATTGTCTAGATGGTCCCTAAGTTTCTTTATAATTTTAGATTTCTCCCAAGAAATATCAATATTTCTAGATTCTTCTAATTAACATTAAGATTGGGCTTAGTCATGGACTTGGACCATGAAAAGTGTTGAACTAGCATGAAATGGGCCTTGTGTTTGGGCTAGGTATTTCAAGTTATCCATTGTACACATAACATTCACATGTGCAAATATTATTTTTGGGTCACGTACATCCAAACCGTGACATTCTCCCCCACCTAATCCACATGATGCCCTTGATACGACTTATACATTTTCTTTCTTCGGATACAAACATCCTCGAACATAATAGTTCCCATGACATCGGAAACACTCAATCTTGTGAGTTTTCCTTTTTGTGATCTTAGACCCATTTTTATCGTGGCCTACATGCTTGTGTGCAGGTCTTTGTTGCTCTTCATGTTCGACCTTCCACACTTATTTATGCAGTTTCGAGTATGACGCCCATGATTTGGTCTTCCCCCTTTGCCTTCTTCATGTGTCACTCATTCCCATTATTGCGTTTACTTTGTGAATCTTCAATGCATTTCTCCGACTCGAACTTCATTGCGTTCAATAGTGCAAGACCTCCCAACTTTAATTCTTCATTACCCGGATCATCATCTCCAAGTATCGCATTTAGAGAATTCTTTTGACAATCCTTCGTCCAATGGTCTTCATTGCATAAGAAACAACTTCTTGGCTTGTCACTTCTTTTCTCAATGCGTGACATCCAATCTATTCCTATTCCTATATGGATTTTTCTTCATCCTTCTGGAAGATTGAATTGATTCTCCTTGCTCCCCACCTTTTCCATTGTTGCCGTTTTGACAACCACTTGGTTTGGACCCAAATGTCCCTTTATGGTTTTTGTCAATATGCTTTTGTTTATGATCTTGATTTGGAGTGTACTTTGTCATGGATTCAGCTACAGTTAGAGCAATGAATGTACCTTCAACTCCATGACGTTCTAACTCTGATTGTGCCCATAGTTTGAGTCATGCAATAAAGTTAACAAAAGAATCTTCTCCTTCCAATTTACGGATTTGAAGCATTAGAGATGAGAATTCTTTTACATATTCACGTAGGGACCCTGTATGTTTAAGTCCCCTCATTTTGTTTCGAGCTTCTCGAGCAGCATTAACGGGATAAAATTGTTTCTTTAACTCGTACTTAAAATCATTCCAAGTATTGATGGTAGTCGTACTCCTTTCGATTTCAGCGTGTTTACATTTCCACCAAACAGCAGCATCGTCAGTTAGATAAAGGGTGGTAGTTTGTAAATTAGCACGATAATCCGTCAAGTTGCATGCTTCAAAGTAACGTTCAACATGTCAAAGAAAGTTATCTATATCTTTGGCATCTCTCTTCCCATCATAATTGTTGGGTTTTTGTGCATCCACACATGGAGATTCGCGGATTGTAATGCTACTCGCTCCATTCACTATAACATGTTTGCAATCTGCATGCGATTCTTCTAGATCCTTCTTTAATTGAGCCACTTGAGCTTGAAATTGCATAATGACGCTCATCAGCTTCATTTCAAGGCTTGTATAGTTTCTATGAATAGCTTCTTGGCATGATTTTTGTAATGTTGCCAACTTGGCATCAACCGAGTCTCCAACTCGTCCAACCTTTCCTGGGCAGATTTGATCTCTCTTCATGAGTGTGAAGTTCTTGTTTTAAGCTATCTACACGATCCAATATATCTCCAACGTTTACGCAAAATTTAGCGATGTTAGCCTCATACACCGCCAAAACGTCCTTCATTTTCCCTTCCTCCTTTTGAAGTGTTGGGGTTAGCCTCACGTCCATGACTATCAACAACACCGGACGACATGCTGACTTTCTCTCGTCGTATCCCTTCACGACTGACTCTAATACTACTTGTAACGGCCTGAAAGATTCACTAGACAGCCTGACACTTAGACACGTATAAGTGTACCTTTATCCTGCAAAAAAGTTAGTCCACGAGTAAAGGGGAAACAACAAATATGGAACACACAAAGGTAAATTACAAAGAGTTGGGAATGGTTTGGGCAAGTGTTGCCCTCCCATATTTATACTAGAAGCCTACATAAATGAACAACTATGATTAAAAGTACATGAGAACTATGGATGGTTAGGATTAACCGTCTAGATGGTCCCTAAGATTTTTTCATAATTATATATTTCTCCTAAGAAATATCCATATTTCTAGATTTTTCCTAGTATTAAGATTGGGCTTGGTCATGGGCTTGGACCATGAAAAGTGTTGGATTAGCGCGAATCTGTCATTGTGTTTGAGCTTGATATTTCATGCTATCCATTATGCACATAACATTCACATGTGCAAGTCTTGCGTTTTCCCGAGGTATCGAAATTCTTTCGCTAGGTTTATAGGAATTATTGTTATGGTTTTTGGGTTAAGAGTTTTTTTATTTAATGTATAGGTTTTTTAAGGTTTAGCTCAGGGCTCAAGGTATCGTTTTGCATCGTTCACCCGTGCTCAAGGTTTTTTAAGCATTTGAGGTTTAGGGTTTAAAAGTTCGATTTTAGTGTTTATGGTGTGGGTTTTTGTATTTATGGTTTATGAATTAAGCATTTGGGTTTAAGGTTTAGAGTTTAGAGGCAAGGGTTTATGTTTTAGTGATTAGGGGTTTATGATTTAGGTGGCTTTAAGGTTTTGAGTTTTAGGGTCCTTGACTTTAGAGTTTTGGGGTTTACATTTTAAAGTTTTGAGATAAGTTGTATGGTTTAAGGTTTAAGATATTGGGTTTATTGTACAAGTTTATGGTTTAGCATTTATCGTTTATATAGTTCATGGTATATAAGGTTTAAGGTTTAGAATTTCACGTTCCTGGTTTTGCGTGTAGTTTTGAGTTATAAGGTTTATGTTTTAAGTTTAGGGTTTTGTATTTTGAATTTAAGGTCCAGGTCCATATGGTTTATCATTTACGATTTTGAGTTTACGTAGTTTAGGCTTTAGAGTTTAAGTTTAAGGGTGACCAAGTTTAAGGGTTTAGGATTTAAGATTTAGTGGCAAGGGTTTAAGGTATCAGGTTCAAGGTTTAACATTTAAAGTATAGGATTGAAGGTTTTGTGTATAAGAGTTATAGGTAAAGGTTTAGGTTTCAAGTTTTTAGGTTTATGCCTCAGCGTTTTGGGTTTATGGTGTAAGTTCATGGTTTAGGGACAAACACACTCGTACAAGCCCAAGTCGAGGTTTGACTTTAAGTTTATGGTTTAGTATATGGTTTGTTTAAGGTATGTGGGATAGGGGTTTAGCATCTATGGTTTAATGTCTAGGGTTTAGTATTAAGAGTATAGCTACTAGGGCATTTAGGAGAGGTTTACAGCTTAGAGGTTAGGGTTTCAAGGTCTGATTAGGGATATAAGATTAATTAAAGTTTAGGGTTTTATGTTTTAAGTTTTAGAATTTATGACTTCGGATTTTACGTTTAGAGTTTTCAAATTTGGGTCAAGTTTAGGTTTTACAGTTGTGGGATAGGATTTAGAGGTATGTTTACATATAGGGTAAGGATGAAGGTTTTATGGAACAACCGAATTTATCGTTTTGTGTGTATTGTTTAGAATTTTATGGTTAAGTATTTTTGGGTTAAGCGTTTGAGATTTAGGGTTTAGAGTATATGTTTTATGATTTATTGATTAGGATTTTGGATTAAGCATTTGAGGTTGAAGGTTTAGGGTAAGACATTAAGGGCTTACTATCTAAGTTACAACGGTTTAATATTTTGTGAGGAATTTGTTTGATTCGATTGGTCACATCAACTTTCTCACAATTCCTATTAACTAAAAAAAATCTAGTCTTGATATTTTTAGAAATATACATCTTATGTCAGGTTTACGTGATTAACCAATTTCATTTCAAACATTACATGCATGAAAAAAAAACATTCAACATCCGGTCCAAGCCCTTTTCTAAATTTCCAGAGCCAAGGGAATTGGTTGAACCTAGGGTTAAGCAAGCTAGGTTTATGGGTCTTACATACCCACAAACTAAAAATTAAATACGGTATAAAAACCCGCATTGCATACCTTTATGAAAAAAGCCGTCTCGCGCGCGCATGGGTGCCAAAAATGCATTGTGCACAATCTTTTGCCTCGTAGATGTCGTGCACTTGCTACACCATTTATTTTGTTCTTTGATCGGCTAGAAACAGTAGGTTTCATCTCATGAAAGTCTTCAATGAAAACATGCAATATTCATCCCAATTACAAGTACAAATTACATTTTTCAATCCTACTACATCAATGCTAGGATTTTGAAGAAAAAAAATGCAATTAATGTTACAAACCCAATATTATAATTCTGAGACAAATCGGCTTTCAAATATTCATATATAAAAGGTAGGGCTTAGGATCCGGAGTTGCAAGCAAGAACACAAAGTAACAAACAGGCATGCAAATTCTATTTTTTAAGGTCAAACCATTTTAATCAATTTTCATGCAAATCTTATCTTACAAATTAAAATCATGTCATTCAAATGCATGACCAGCTAGGGTTCTAGGAGGTAGCTCTGATACCACTTAGGAATTTCTATGGAGTTAAAGCGGAAAAAAATATTCATAGAAATACCTTAACTCGGATCACTCCTAGAATATCCTAACCAGTGGTTTAGAGAATACCTTTGGCAACATATGCTAGTTGTCATGTTACTACGTTGAATGTGGATGGTGCTCATCTATGTTCCATTGTTGAATTGATCATCCAAGACTTCTATCTCGTGCAGATGATAAAAAGTGAGAAAGCATGTCTACAAAACTAAATATGGTCATTCATCAACTCAAATGTGCAATAAGTAGCAGTTATGTAGATAACAAACTTAACATGTCTAACAATGAACTCCAATGAGACTACTGTGGAGTTCCAGAACAAAAAACTTTGAGCTGGTTGCAAGCCCAAATTAATAAATCATAAGCAGATAACCAGATCCTAAGAATTTGATATAGCACATAAAGGTATACTGAGTATTGATCATTCATCAATTCTGCACAACAGAACTAAACAGAATAAAAAGCAGAGTTCAAGAGCACAAACAATCTGAATGTCCATAGAACTTCAAAACTAATGAGCAACGGCAATAGCAAATGCATGATTACATAGCAACACATTGTCCAATTTCAGTTCTTCTATTCATCAGGATACGTGGACTGATCAGCGACCTGCCAGTGTCCATATATCATCTTCTAAGAATCAAAGTAATGTAGTAATACATTCTCTCTGCAACATTGCATACAACAAAACCCAAGCCATTTCCCAGATAAAATTGGCATCAGCTACATGAATCCTACTTGTATTTGTTATTCTCCCCTACGGCCCTACTCAATCATATCTTTTTTCAGTCTCATCTATCATGTCATGCAATATCATATAATTTCTTATTACTTCACGACATTGCAGATCCACCAAATTCCTAATCGAATGCTCAACAAAGCCCATATAAATCAGTAACTACAAAATATAATCCCAATAAAGAATGGAACTACCAAAGCAACTCAATTGAAAACACTTGAACTACCCGTGTCTCATTCACCACATTACCCAAGAAAGAATGGGTAGCATAACATGATTATTTTAAATCTTTCCCCATCATACAAAAACTAGGATGGTCCATCAACTCCTTCCATTCATTTTTAGATGCAACATCCAAATCCTCCAAATGAGCACCAAACTGACCAAAGTTCAATACAACATTGGTGAACTAGGAAATAGAGAAAGGTTGTGTGACAATAAACATTCGCCGTCTTACATTAGATTTCCCCACAAGAGTGCACCATCCCACTATGAATACGAACATATAAAAGAATGATACCAACAAACATATTAACCATCTGGGGTTCAGTTTTCTTGTTAGTAGAATCAATACTACAATTACAGAAACTGTCCCCAGCAAATTTGGTTCAATACAGCACATATTCTAATTTCCAAGAGGAAAAGGACCAAAACCAACAGTTCAATCCAAGAGGCTCCCGTGGGGTCTAATTAAAATCTTTGGCTTCTCACTCCCATCACAACTTTAACCACCTACTGAACCAGATATTTTGCACCGACCGGGCGACCATCATTTATAATATAGATGTCAGATTCTTATCTAGAAAACACGATGGTAATTACATGTAATGGACTCTTGGATGAATGAAATTATAGTTTAGCTTAAGCCTTCAAGTTCATCTTTCTATTCGAGATCTCGGATTGAACAAGACCCAATCCATATGTTAAATCTTCCCAGATTCAGCTTAAACAGAATTAGAGTCTAAACTGAGCCCACAAACACAATTAAGGGAAAAAAATCATCAATCCGAGTTACTCCAAAAGCACAATACCAATTCAAAATTTCAATAAATCACCACACAGAAAACATACAGAAAACAAACTTTACTAACCAGTAGAAGCTAAACATGATGGAGAGAAATGAGGGAAAAAAAGTACAACATAAACAGAAATGAAAAAGGAAATTCCAAAACACTGTGCGAGCAAGCAATGCGCACCGAACGGGAATCGAATCTCAAAAACTCAAAAGAGAAAATACCCAAAAATACCCATAAAAAGAAGATGAGAATCGTGTAACAAAGAGACGAGCTTGGCTGTGCTCCAGTAAGTTACGAGTAAAGCAAAGCACATAGTGAGATCTGAATCATAGAGAGTACCTGAAAGAGAAGCATAAGTGTTTTCTGCACATAGTGCTCCAGTATGTTTGGCATGGGTCAGCACCGCGTTGTTGACGAAGGATTCCAGATTCCCCCATCAACGCCGGAAGCGACCCTGTTGTAGGAGAGGCGGCCATTATGCAATTTGGGGACGGAATAGAAGAAGACCGGCAAGGAAAATTCTAAAGAGGCCCGTTTCTTGAATAATTGAAGAAACTGTTTCGATCACGTCCGGCGACTGTAATGCCATAAATATTGCCACGGCATCATCTGCGTTAACCCAAACACAAAACAGAAAATAAGAGAAAAAACAGCATATGAAATGTCATGGGTTCCACTTCCAGATTTGTGTGTGGGTGGGTGAGCAGATTAAATCGAGATGAATGAAAATAGATGGGCAAATAGCAATAGAAATCATAATTTTGAACTGCAGATCCTGTGTTTGTTTCCTAGGATCTAGTAGATGGTATACATATTGATGATTATTGAGAGAGAAGTGGAATTGAAGGAATCTTCAGCTTTGCTGTAGGTTTGCTTAACCACTTTGTGGCATCTTGTCAACAATTGTGGCATACCCTACAATTTAGTTCAATTTAGTTTGTCAACAATTGTAGTTTTGGCATAGAATTTTGACTAAATTGGCTTATTTTTTACACATGGTGTAATTTAAGATGGTGACTTTCTTCAACTATAAAAAGATCATTCATCTATGAGTTTCACACACAATTCCCCAAGTTTAGTGGTGATTTCCTTTCTCTCTGTGTAATATATCTCTCAAAATGAAATATAGTTTGGTAGGGTTCGAGGATGTAGGCGCAAATTGGCCGAATCTCGTTAAATTCCGGTGTTCTTTTATTGTTTCCTGAACAGCTTATTGTATGGTATATTTGTAGTGAATTATTGTGCACTTAATAATTGCATAAGTATAATTCTGTCTAGGAGGTTGGTTTTTAAGTGGGACCGTTTGTGACCCCTTCAATCTTTCCTGGAAATTATTGGAGTGCAATTTTAGGTACAATCGTTTACTCGTTATACCGTTATTGGTGGTATTAGAGTCATATCATATTCGGTGATATC
>JAYMTA010002640.1:0-16015 GCA_036897625.1 Pelargonium cotyledonis | reverse complement strand
ATCAAAATCGACATATAGTACATTTGCGGATCGAGATACTCAACACTGTATATTGTGCGCCCAACAAAATGAAGTTAACCCAATTAAAGATAGTGACGCAGCCGGTAACACAGACTGCGTGAGTGGAAAGAACGTTTGCATCCAATCCCTTCCTTGCTCAACACGTACACCTATCGAGAGAAAGATGAACTTTAGTCTGACTTAAAATAGTCTGAATGTAGTAAAAAAAAAAAAAGTTAGGCAATATAAAGTAATGACTCTCCATTGAGATAAGAATGGATGAGAGGTTAATTTTGGATAGAAAGAGACTGGCTAGTTACCCCATTAGCCCAGTTAAATATTTCAACTAGTCTTTAAATGCACCAATACTCTCAGCCAATCGTCGTATTGCTATGGGAACAACAATTATGGAGCTTGCACTAGCAAATCTCTTGTATTGCTTTGATTGGAAGCTTCCTGATGGGATTAAGGAGACGGATATTAAAATGGAAGAGGCACCTGGTCTTACAGTACCTAAGAAAACACCTCTCATTCTGCTTCCAATCAAATACCAATGGTCGTCCAAAAACAAATAATTAAGCTGGTTATAATTAAGTAGTTATATTAATATATGCTAATATTAATATGTTAACTCTGTGAAATGTAGAATAAATGGTTGCGACCATACGAACCATGAAAAAGCTAAGTTGAAGTTGCTATGTATTCGCTAGAACTTTACAAGGAAAGGAAGTATCAGCAGCTCACATTCAAAATTCAATAAATTAAAGCTCAAACCAACTTATAAAAATTGGGTTTGTCAAGAACGATATTCAACGAAAAATTATAATCAATGGCGGGTTCTGCTGATTGTACTGTACGTAGCTATGCTGATACGAGCATGGAAGAAGGGGCGGGCCGGACTATCCATCAAAAAATACCTCTCAAGCTTTTAACAGTCATATACATATAACTGGTATTAACAGTCTCAATGAAAAATTGTCGCATTGCTGAAAAAATTTCAGCATATCTATAGTACTATGTATATAGGAAAAGAAGCATTCTCGGAGCTTTTGCTCAAACAAGCGAATACCTGACAATAGCAGATATTCAAAGTAACTTGCACTTGCATAACATAACCAAGTCCTAAAACCATTGGCCCTTTTGTTTAAGACCTTAACTCCTCTCAAATTCACTTAAATGGAGAGGCAGCAAGATTTTCAAGAATCTACACTCTTCAACATCAAATGTTTTGTTCCAATTGGAAAAGGTGGTCTAATTGGTGGTGGATTCGATGGAAGGAAGAGAGGGCGTGAAGGAGGGAGAAGAAATAGAGGAAGCTGGGGAAGAGAGAGAAGGTGAAAGGAAGCCACCAGAACACTGCTGCTAATGAGGGCTTAATAGATGAGGTAGGCGCTGGTGAAGCGCTCAGCTCTTGTTTTGTGGCAAAGTGCTTTGTCTTCTTCTTTCTCGCAAAACCTGTCCACGCGATTCTTCATTCTCTCCGCCCAATCCATTTCTTCTCCGGTCTGTTCTGTTTTGCTCTGCTCTGTTTTTGCTCTGCTTTGGGTCGGTGGAGGAGGGGACTGAATAAATAGGTAAGGAATAGTGAAAGCTCTTTCCAAAACCAATCCTATAAGTTACATTAGCAGTAAGAGAAACCAACATCTCACTGAGATCAACAGGAGACGAAGAGGAAGCTGAGTGAGTGGTGGAATCAATCAGCAAAGCAACCTCTTCTTCTCTGAGGAAGCGAAAAGATTGGACTCTGGTTGCGCTTAAGAGCTTAACAACACATATTTTCCGGATCTTCCTCCAGTAATCACCGTATGGACAAAAGACTGTCAAGATAATTGTAGAAAAGCCTTCCTGTTCCTGCCATGGGAGGCCTACTACAACAATCAAGATCATGTGTTTTCAAGATCTCTTTCGCAGCTTCAGCACTGGAAACCACAAGGATGAGAACATAACCAATATTAAGAGCCTGGCTAGTTACCTCCATACATAATTGCCTTATCATGAGCCACTTTTCAGTCAAAAAGAGTTTTCCATGAATTGGACAGCATATAATCTATAACCATCTCAATCCTGACAAGAACAAACAAGAGCAGGAGCTAGCAGATTGATGGTGTCCTGTTAAGAATACTGAGAACATATGTTCCCTAGGCCCTAACAGACACAATATTAGAGGGAATGTAAAGAAACAAGACAAACAATTAGTGTGGCAAAAATTGCTTCATATATATAGATTGGAAGACTACATTTTAGGATAAATTAGTCAGCAATGAAGCAAATGGAAAAAGTTAGATGAACAAACTAGAACTGAACTGTATGATGCAAATGATTCCTCAACGAATACTATCCTATAAGCAAAAAAAAACATGTTTTTTCCATCAAGTAATAAATACAAAGAGAAACATGGTAGAAAAGAATGACTAATTAAAGAAGAAAAATGTTCCATTTTGGTCCCTTTAGTATCCAGTTTGTTCGAAACTGGTGCTCAGTTTGATTTTCGTTCCAATTTAGTTCTCTTAGTATCCCAAATGGGTTTAATTATTAAACATGTTTCCCTGCATTGTATATAATATTGCATTCTTTTTCCAGTAAACTATATTTGAAACGAATGCCATATCATTTGTTAAGTACTTTGTTATTTCCTCTTCTTAGAGTCCCACATCGTAATAGTATGAGGGGAGAGGAGGCTTGGCTCAAATATAAATAAGGAGGTAGTAGCAGTATACCCCATACTTACCTGGACGGGGTCAATGGGCGATCAAGAAGACCCATGGCCTAGGCTTGTGACCTGCATTGCACTTAACGGACTAAGGTCTACCCAAGTTGGTGGAGCCTGGGCCTGCGTTCGCGCGGCCCGTCTCCAAATCTTCAGTTTCAAAACTTCACCGATGTTGTGAAACAATGGATCAATTGCATATGATTTATGTACATTGGATTTTTGATAGCTAGGAGGCTTCATTACATAAGATTTCCCTACTTGTATGGATTGGATTGTTGATATAGGCGCTTAGAGAGGCTCGAACAAAATGAGTTTCTATGAATTTGATGTAACATGAAATTATCTAAGCACATCAAGACCGCTTTTAGTCCACCTTAATAAGTTGAGTAAATTACTCCAAACCAATCTCACCCTCATTTCATAAGAAACTGCCAAGAGTTCATTTTGTTTCATTATGATGCTTGTCCCTATCTAAAAGCGTTTACATTTCAGAGCATATTTTTTTTTGCTGGAGTTGACACTACTTCAATTACCATGTTGTTAGCTATTGAAGGGCTTGCCAAGAAAAGACAAAATTGCTCTTCCTCCATCTCCTTCCCATTGCTGGATTTGGCCACCATCTCCTTCCTTCATCTTGTCCTCCACCTCATTCCCATGATCAGATCTAAAAAAATTGAAGTTTCATTGTGTTGGTTAGGATTTGGATTGGGTAGAGTTGGGTTGGTTATGAGTTTTTTTAAATTTGATGAGTTGTTTTAAAGGAGCACATATAATGACAAAATTGAAAAAAAAAACTTAAGAAACTTTAAAAATTAATTGCAATTTCAGACTAAATTTTGAAGTTTCTAAAAACATTTTGAAATTTTCGACGAACCATTGACAAACTTGTTCGTGATGAAGAAGATTGTGAAGGGCAGTTTTGGGATTTCAATTTTTTTATCATGTGCTGGGCACATAAAACAGATTGTACTCTGCATAGTTCAAGATATTCAAAAATAAAAACAAAAAAAAAGTTCAGAATATTTAAGTGTAAAATGTGTAAAATGTGACTGGCTTCAACATCGATCATAACGATAAGGTCAGGACCAATGCTTGCTAATGAAGCAGCTCTCATATCATATAAATGCAAGGTTTGAGTGTAACTCTGTACAATCAACACGACACTTTCCTTAACAACTGCACTGTAGTGTGCGCCCACCAAAAAGAAGTTATGCACTATAGAATGGACTCTCCATTGAGATATATAAAAATATTATTCTCACATTCAACACTAACCTTAATTTCAAAGAAAGCTTCAATGATTCTCTACATCCCACCAATCTGGCTTCTCCTCCTGCTCTTCTCTACTCTGCTGCTTATGACAGAAATGAAGAAACGAAACAAGCAACTTCCTCCTGGTCCGCCCAGGCTCCTGATCATCGGAAACTTGCACAACCTTGGTGCACTGCCTCATCGCTCTCTGTGGCATCTCTCCAAGAAACATGGACCTGTCATGTTTCTTCAACTTGGCAGTGTACCAACTGTTGTTATCTCCTCCGCCGAGGCTGCCAGGGAGGCCTTGAAGGATCATGATCTTGACTGCCGCAGCAGACCTCCTTTAACTGGTACAGGAAGACTTTCATACAACTACCTCAAGGCCCGCTAATAGCCGGTGCATGTGGGGCGACCGCACAGACCACAACCAAAGCCAGGGTCGTTTTTAGGTTTTAGCTGCGGTTCTTATCTGCGATTTGAAACTGCAATAATAGTGTAATCCAGCATTCTGTCTTTTAGCTGCAGCTAGAAACTGCAATAAAATAGATATTAATCATATTAAACGGGTGTTTAATTTAACTCTTTTATATTATTTTCATTTGTTCACGATTTAAAAAATTTAATGGCCCAAATGGCACAAGGCCCCCAAAATCCTTGAGATGGCCCTGAACTACCTAGATGTAGGTTTCTCACCTTATGACCATCATTGGAGGGAAATGCGCAAACTATGTGTTCTTCAGCTCTTTAGCATAAAGAGGCTGCAAGAGTTTCATAGCATTGGAGAAGAGGAGGTTGCTTCTATGGTGAATTCCATCGCACAATCAGCATCTTCTGCTACTCCTGTTGATCTTACTGAAAAGTCCTTCAACCTCACAGGAAGTGTTGTTTTCAAGGCTTCGTTTGGGAAGAGTTACGATGGGAGTGAGTTTAGCAATCCCAGATTACAAGCAGTGGTTGATGAAGGATTCGCAATGCTGGGAGAGTTCCCTGCATCTGATTTCTTCCCATATATGGGCTGCATTATTGACAGGCTCACCGGTCTTCACAAAAGACTCGAAAAGAGCTTCCACGAGCTGGACAGTTTCTTCCAGCATCTCATTGATTACCATCTCAGTCCGGGCAGGAACAAACAAGAGCAAGAAGACATTGTTGATGTGCTGCTAAGAGAAGAGACAGAACAGCTAGTATAATTCTGGTGTAGCTCAATTCTCTAAGGATCATATCAAGGCAGTTCTTATGGTAAGCCATTAACTTATTTTAGTTCTTTCATTCTACCATTTAATTTAGATGATGAAGCGGATGTATATGTTGATTTGTGCTAGGATTTATTCTTGGCTGGAGTAGGCACTGGCGTACTTACCATAATCTGGGCAATGACAGAGCTAGCTAGGAACCCAAGAATTATGATGAAAGCACAGCATGAAGTTAGAAGCTGCGTTGGAAAGAAAGGAAGAGTCGTCGAAAGTGACATTGATATGCTGAATTACCTGAAGATGATAGTGAAAGAAACTCAGAGACTGCATCCTCCAGTTCCACTTCTACTTCCAAGAGAAGCCTTGTCTCCCTTCAAGCTCAGTGGGTATGATGTTTATCCCAAAACCCGGATCCATGTAAACGCTTGGGCAATAGGACGAGACCCTGATCGTTGGAACAACCCAGAAGAATTCTTCCCAGAGAGGTTCTCAGATAACTCTATTGACTTCAAAGGGAAAAACTTTGACTTCATACCGCTTGGCGCACGTCGGAGAATATGTCCTGGGATGGCTATGGGTACAACAATTGTGGAGCTTGCACTAGCAAATCTCCTGTACTGCTTTGATTGGATGCTTTCTGATGGGATGAAGGAGACAGATATCAAAATAGAAGAGGCACCTGGTCTTACAGTACCTAAGAAAACACCTCTCATTCTGCTTCCATTCAAATACCAATGGTCGTCCAAAAATATATAAGCTGGTTATAATTAAGTAGCTATATATATGCTAATATTAATATGTTAACTCTGTAAAATGTAGAATAAATGGTTGCGACCATAGGAACCATGAAAAAATTAAGTTTAAGTTGCTATGTATACACTGTAACTTTACAAGGAAAGGAAGTAGCAGCAGCTCAAATATTTCTAGTTTCAATAAAGGTCAACCCAACTTATAAAACACAGATGCCAAATCGTATATCTGCCTTCCACATATATATTTGATTTTGAATTCCAGTATATACTATGCTTTCAACACTTGGTTGTTCATTTTGATTGAAAATTCAAAATAGCACACAAATTTGACTACCTGTCTTGAAGGTTTTTCCATTGCACTCACACAAATGGTTCTGTTGAGTCCTAAGGTCTAATAGAAAGAAAATTCAATGAAAGAAACCAAATCAATTAGTGTAACAAAAACTGCACCATGTATAGATTTGCAGACTACATTTTAAGAGAAATTGGACAGCAATGAAACAAAACTTGGATGAAAAAAATTATATGATACAAATGATTCCTCAACCAAAGTTATTAGATGCAAAAACATGTTTTCTATCAAGTAAATACAAAGACAAACATAGTAAAAAAAGAATGATTAATTAAAGTAGGGGTTCAGATCATAGCTATGCATCCTTTGTCCAGTAAACTAGAATGCCATATTATATATATGTCCAAGTATATATTTTGTTGTACTCTCTTCAGAGAGTCCCACATCGAAATATTGCAAGGGGAGAGGATGTTTGGGTCTAAAATAAATAATGAGGTAGTAGCATCGTACTCCATACTTACCTGGACGGGGTCAATGGGCGATCAAGAAAACCCATGGCCTAGACTTGTGACCTCCATTGCACTAAACGGAGGGGTTCTCGTCTAAGGTCTACCCAAGTTGGTGGAGCCTACGTCATAATTTGTGCTAGTGGGGGCCTGCGTTCGCGCGGCCCCTCTCCAAATTTTCAGTTTCAAAACTTCACAGATGTTGTGAAACAATGGATCCATTGCATATGATTTATGTAGATTAGATTTTTGATAGCTAGGAGGCTTCATTACATGTGATTTCCCTACTTATCGTATGGATTGGATTGTTGATAGGCGGCTCAGAGAGGCTCGAACAAAATGAGTTTCTATGAATTTGATGTAACATGAAATTATCAAAACACATGAGCTCACTCAAGACCGCTTTTACTCCATCCTTAATAAGGTGAGTAAATTGCTCCAAATAAATCTTACCCTCATTTCATAAGAAAGTGCCAAGAGTTCATTTTGTTTCGTTATGATGCTTGTCCCTATCTAAAAGCGTTTACATTTACAGAGCATATTTGTTTTGTTGGAGTTGACACTACTTCAATTACCATGGTGTGAGCTATTGAAGAGCTAGCCAAGAACAAGGAAGATTAGGGAGTGCATATATATGAAATACAGGAAGAGTTGACTTTATCAATAATGCTCGAGCACATGGTTGTTAAATCGGGTTTCATATCGTGAATTGTGAATCAGATCGGAAGATTCAAACATATATGTATGATAATTTTAAATAATATTTTATAGGATAAATATAACAATAGTTATGAAAGAAGAAAATTATTTTCTTGTAAGATAAACTAATAAACAACATGAGTCACAAAATGAGTCACAACATGGTTAGTTCGGTTGTTTTCTTTATTTCGTATTCGTCGAATTCCTAGCATCACAGAGATTAATTTTTTGAACCCTTTTTCAATTGGTCTGCCTCACATTCTTTTTAAACCAATTCGGCTTGTGTCTTAATTGGAACAAACCCAGGGCATGTTGAGGAGGACATGCAGCGGCTGGTGGAGTGGTAAAGGATAGTGTAGGGGTAGTTGTTTTGGCATTTAGCTCATTTTGGGTTTTGGATCCAATAATCACGCTGGGTTTCAAGCACTTCGAATTGGTTTAGGCTTGTGTCGAGACAAGGGTATTGTTTTGGATTTAGTTCAATCGGACTCGAGACTTTTGGGGGAGGTCATATCGGGCAAACTTGCTTGCCCATGGCAGTTGGTATATTTAGCTAGATTGTGTCAACGGGATTTGGGTTCCACTTCGATGTGTCATGTGTTTCGTGAGGCTAACAACGCAGCGGATTGGCTAGCCGGATTTGGGCTCCATACCCAGTTGGTTTCTACTTCTATTGAGGACTTTCCATCTGATTTTAGAGATGTTTTTTTGGATGATAGTTTAGGTTGTGCTCATATTCGTAGTGGTAAATTTTACATGTTATAATGTTTTATTTATCGCATGCATTCATTTAGTCATTATGTTTAAGTGCATTGTTCTGGAGGAGGTAAGGCTCATTTCGTCCCCCTCCATTATTTGTTCTTTACTATTCTATTAATAATACTGGTAGGGGTCCGCCCAAACCCTCCACCACCCAAGGTAGCATTCTTTAAAAGTAATAAAATAAACAACATGAGTCCATAATACATGGAACAACTAAAATGAATCCAAATGACCATTATGACACCACCACCTAACTCTTACGTGCTGCAAATATAATGACCAGAAATCACTTCGTCTTATTCGTAGAAATTAGAAAATGGGAAAATAAAAAATAAAAAATTCAAAGTTATTGGGTTGATCAACTTCTAAAACTTTCCGTATTTTAAATCGGTTGAATCGGGATTCAATCGGGTTGAATCTTGATTCATGTCATTCAAAGATGCAAACATGGTTTTGAATCGTTTAACTTCCAAATCATGAATCGTATCGGGAATCGGTTCGTGAATCGGAACTACAACCATGCTCGAGCAGCTTCAATTTCTGATCAACATGTTAATAAAGGAAACTTTGAGATTACACCCTCCAAGAGCACTCCAAAAACCAAGATACGAGCTTGGAAGAAGGGGCTGGCCAGATTATCCATCAAAAAATACCTCTCAAGGTTTTACCAGTCATATACATGATATAACTGGTATATTAACAGTCCTAAAAATTGGTCCATTTCAATGAAATGGAGAGGCAGCAAGATTTTCAAAAGTCTACATTCTTCAACATCAAATGTTCTGAAACAGAGGCCACCCGTCACCTAGGCCATGGGACCATTGACACCGTCTAGGTTGGTTTGGATACGTTGCTCTTTCCTTGTAATATTTCGATGTGGGACTCCCAAATGATCATAAACAAAACCATTTGTGTGATGTTCAATGATAGGCACGTAATCAAAAAATTTGTTCTGTTTGAAATTTTCGATCAGGTGTTCCTTTATATAGTGAGAGGTGAGCAACACACTGTATACATATATAGCAAATATGTGGGAGTCAGAAACAATTTGCCTTCTGTACTGTTTTAAATAGGTTGTGACCAGCTAATTTTATTGACTTTTGAATTATGTGAGCAGTTGCTTCTTCCTTCCCTTGTAAGGATTCAGTGTACATATATAGCAACTTAAACTTTGCTTATTTATGGTCACAACCTGCCTTTCTCTATTAAGTATTTACCAGAACTAACATTGTTTAATCGAAAACAACAATTTAAAATAGTACTGTTGATATCTTCCACGAGATTCCTGCATCTGATATCACGGTTCATAGTTTCAATTACGATCTCACTTTCAGTTTGCTCTAATGATACATATGTTTACATCTTTCTTATGATTCTTATTATCATTTAGACACAGAATGCTAACAAGCAGGGCAGTATGCTAAAAGTTTGCAGCAGTGTTATGGAATAAGGCTAATAAAAGAGACGTTAATAAGCACCGTTGTATTTTACTGGTACGAGCTTTAGAGGTACATTCTTAGAGATAGTAGAACCAGCACATTCTTCCAAGCTGATATCTTTGATCTTTCTTCTTCATCCCATCAGGAAATTTCCAATCAAAACTGTATAACAGATCTGCAAGTGAAAGCTCTATTGTGGCGACAGCAAAAGACATCCCAGGACAGCCTCTTCTACCAGCACCAAATGGCAGGAACTCGAAACGCTGCCATTTGATAGTAATTAATTTTTACAGCGTAAGTTTTTGATCAATAAGATCTCTCTAAACATTATTAATTGACATTGATTCTGCTCCAAATAAAGAACCAATTATAAGAAACAAATTTTGGCTCTTCTCTTCAGCTCACTCAATATCACATTTAGTCCATTCTTAAGGTGACACTGCTACTAACTAATGTCTTATTCCAGAACATCTTTGAAATTTTTGGCATATTGCTTGTGGACATTCTATTTTTAAATCTTGAGAAAAAAGCAGCTTAAGATCAAAGATGTATAGATATGTGTAAGTTTCTGCCCACCGGTCTTCTACTGATGAACTCATAAAAAGTTTCAATGAATTGGACAGTTTCTTCCAGCATATAATTGATAACCATCTCAAACATCCTGACAAGAACAAACAAGATCGAGCAGGAGGAGATTGTTGATGTCCTAACAGACAATATTAGAGGGAATGTAAAGAAACAAGACATACAAACAATATTTAGTGTGGCAAAAATTGCTTCATATATATATAAAGATTGGAAGACAAACACTTTAGGATAAATCAGTCAGCAGTGAAGCAAATGGCAAAAGTTGGATGAACAAATTAGAAGTGAACTGTATGATACAAATGATTCCTCAACGAAAGCTATCCTATATATAAGCAAAAGAAAACATGTTTCTTATTCTCAGAGCCCCACATCGAAATAGTAGGAGGGTAGAGGAGGCTTGGCTCTAATATAAATAAGGAGGTATTAGCGACATTCTTCATACATACCTGGACGAGGTCAATGGGCGATCAAGAAGACCCATGGCCTAGGGCTTGTGACCTCCATTATTTCACTTAACGGAGGGGTGCTTGTCTAAGGTCTACCCAAGTTGGTAGAGCCTGCGTCATAGTTTGTGTCAGTGGGGGCCTGCGTTTGCTCGGGCCCCTCTCCAAATTTCCAGTTTAATAGTTGTCCGTTTTTTATGTCGACATGTTCAACATTATGATGTGTACTTGATGGGAACATTTGTGTGTTGAGTTATGGATAAAACACAAAATGAGATTTGTGAGTTTATAGGAAATAAAAGTTCAATAGATGGCGATTTGAAAAGTGGTGCTAATGTGAAATGTCTTTATCATCAGTTTTAAGCAAAAACTTGACCGTATATATCAGCACTATTGCAAATTTGCCTATCTAGCTATATGGGAAATATAATTACAATAGCTCATATATTTTTGGACGACAATTGATATTTGATTGGGAGCAAAATGAGAGGTGTTTTCTTAGGTACGTACTGTAAGACCAGGTGCCTCTTCCATGTTGATATCTGTCTCCTTCATTCCACTGGGAAGCTTCCAATCAAAGCAGTACAAGAGATTTGCCAGAGCCAACTCCACTATGGATGTTGCCATTGTCATCCCCGGACAAATTCTCCGACCTGCTCCAAATGGTATGAACTCAAAGTTTTGCCCTTTATATTGTCGATGGAATTATCTGAAAACCTCTCTGGGAAGAATCCTTCTGGATTGTTCCAATTATCAGGATCGATCTCGTTCTATCGCCCAGGCATTTACTTGGATCCGGGTTTTGGGATAAACATCATAACCATTGAGCTTGAAGTGGGACAAGGCTTCTCTAGGAAGTAGAAGTGGAGCTGGAGGATACAATCTCAGAGTTTCTTTCACTATCATCTTAAGGTATTTCAGCATATCAATATCACTTTCATCGACTTTTTCTTTTTCGCCAATGCAGCTTCTAACTTCATGTTGTGCTTTCTTCATAAATTTTGGGTTCCTAGCTAGCTCTGACATTTCCCACACAATTTTTATTGCAATAGTGTCAACTCCAGCCAAAAATATGTTCTGAAACATGAATTCATGGTTGTTAGACAAAAATAATTGCATTACAATGAAAGAAAATGATAGCTACTTTCTTTTCTTGTGCAAAAAAATGAGGATATTTGCAAGATGTGTTCAGAACAATTGACTCACCACAAGAATGGCCTTAATGTGATGGTGATTGAGCTGAAGAGAAGAGCCGAATTCGGTTCCTTCATTCTTTCTTTTGAGCAGCGTATCAATAATGTCCTCTTATTCTGCTACTCTATTGGGGTCCAAGTGCTGATCTATGACCTGCTGGTAAAATATATCGAATTCTTGGTAACACTTTTCAGGCCTGCCATGAAATCCTGTGATCAGCCTATCAACAATCCAACCCACATATGGAAAGAAGTCTGTTGCACTGAGGCTTCCCAGCATGGCGAAGGCTTCATGAAGAAGTTCATGAAACCTATTATTATCAATTTCAGTCCCGCGGAAGCTCTTTCCAAAACCAATCCTGCAAGATACATTAGCAGTAGGAGAAACCAACATCTCACTGAGATCAACAAGAGATGAAGAGGAAGCTGAGTGAGTGATCAAATCAATCAGCAAAGCAACCTCATCTTCTCTGACGAACCGGAAAGATTGAACTTTGGTTGCGCTTAAGAGCTTGACAACACATACTTACTGGATCTCCCTCCAGTAATCATTGTATGGAGAATAGGCTATGTCAAGATAATTGTAGGAAAGCCTCCCTGTTCCTGCCATGGGAGGCCTACTGCAACAATCAAGATCATGAGTTTTCAACATCTCTTTGGCAGCATCAGTGGAAACCACAAGGGTGGGAACAAAACCAAGATGAAGGAACATGACTGAACCATATTTCTTGGATAGTTGCCACAGAGAGTGATGAGGTAGATGGCCAAGCTGGTGTAAGTTGCCTATAATAGGAAGCTTTGGAGGACCCGGTGGAAGCTGCAGGCTGTTGTGTCTTTTCTTTATAAGAAGCAGTAGAGGTACAAGGAGGAGAACAGGAATCCATATGAAGAGTACAAAAGAGGTATCCATGAGAACTGTAACTTGTTTGAGACAGCAAACTTGACAATGATCAGCATATATAACATGTTCCAATGAGAGAAAGGGACAAAAGAAGAGACAGGATCATGGACAGACATTACCATATATATGACACATGTTATGTGATGTGATGTATCTCTCCATGTGGAACCATAAACATCTGCCACAATAGCAGATGTGGTGTCTTCTATTGACATCTAAATTTAATTAAAGAAAGCGGTGATACTCAACACCTACTGTGTTGTATAGTTACCTCCACAACTGCATATATGCCTTGTAAATGTGAAACCAACGTATAGAAGAGACAGATTCAGTAAAAAGCTACAATGATTCTCTACATACCACCAATCTGGCTTCTCCTCCTGCTGTTCTCTACTCTGCTTCTTATCACCAAACTGAAGAGACGAAACAAGCAGCTTCCTCCTGGCCCTCACAGCCTCCCAATTATTGGAAACTTGCACCAACTTGGTGTACTACCTCATCGCTCTCTGTGGCATCTCTCCAAGAACCATGGACCTGTCATGTTTCTTCGACTTGGCAGCGTACCAACTGTTGTAATCTCCTCCGCTGAGGCCGCCAGGGAGGCCTTGAAGGATCATGATCTTGACTGCTGCAGCAGACCTCCTTTAGTTGGTCCTGGAAGACTTTCATACAACTATCTAGACATAAGTTTCTCACCTTACGGCCATCATTGGAGAGAAGTGCGCAAACTAGGTGTTCTTCAGCTCTTCAGCGCAAAGAAGTTGCAAGAGTTTCGGCACATCAGAGAAGAGGAGGTTGCTTCTATGGTGAATTCCATCGCACAATCAGCATCTTCTGCTACTCCTGTTGATCTAACCGAGAAGTCCTTTTTCCTTACTGCCAGTGTTGTTTTCAAGACTGCTTTCGGGAAAACCTGTGATGAGAGTGAGTTTAGCAATACAAGACTACAAGAAGTGGTTGAAGAGGCCATGGGCATGTTGGGAGACTTCCCTGCATCTGATTTCTTTCCATATCTGGGCCGCATTATTGACAGGTTCACCGGTCTTCACAAAAGGCGCGAAAAGAGCTTCCATGAACTGGACAAAATCTTCCAGCATCTCATTGATGACCGTCTCAATCCTGCCAGGAACAAACAAGAGCAAGAGGACATTGTTGATGTGCTGCTAAGAGTAGAGAGAGAACAGTATAAACTTGGTGCAGCTCAATTCTCTATGGATCATATCAAGGCAATGCTTATGGTAAGTACTGTTTTATTTCTACTATGATATTCTTTTTCTATCCATTCCTCTTCTTACTACATATCAAATTGAAATGCTCCTTGTATAAATATCATGAATCCTAGGATATATTCTTGGCTGGAGTAGACACTGGTGCAATTACCATAGTCTGGGCAATGGCAGAGCTGGCAAAGAACCCAAGAATTATGATGAAAGCACAGCATGAAGTTAGAAGCTGCATTGGTAAACAAGGAAAAGTCACTGAAAGTGACATTGATATGCTCAAGTACCTTAAGATGATAGTGAAAGAGACTCTGAGACTGCATCCTGCAGTTCCACTTCTACTTCAAAGAGAAGCCTTGTCCCATTTCAAGCTCAGTGGTTATGATGTTTATCCAAAAACCCGCATCCAAGTCAATGTTTGGGCGATTGGACGAGATCCTGATCACTGGAGCGACCCAGAGGAATTCATTCCAGAGCGGTTTTCAGATAGCTCCATTGACTTTAAAGGGCAAGACTTCGAGTTCATACCGTTCGGCGCAGGTCGGAGAATGTGTCCAGGGATGACTATGGGAACAGCCATTGTGGAGCTTGCACTTGCATATCTCTTGTACTGCTTTGATTGGAAGCTCCCTGATGGGATGAAGGAGACTGTTCTCAACATGGAAGAAGAACCCGGTCTTTCGGCACCGAAGAAAACAGCTCTTATTCTGGTTCCAATCGAATACCAATGGTCATCAGAAAATCTCATGAGCTAAGAAGCTATGCCAATATATATGTTAAGTTTGTTAAATGTAAAATAAATGGTTGAGACCAAACCAACCATGAATCAGCTGAATTTAAGTAGCTATGCACACACTGGGGCCTTTCATAATCATGTTGACAGAGAAAGCTAGTAGTAGCTCAAATGAATCAATAAAGCTCAATCCAACTAAGCAAAGAAGTCAAATTGTCAAATACAAATATCTTTCTTCCACATTTTTCATTTTAATTAGATTCCAACAGATGTAATACTCTGCTTTCAATAATCCATACAGTTCCAAATCACCAGTTACAGCAAACAAATTTGACTAACCTCTCTTGAAGTTATTCAAATGCTCACCCATTATTGAACACCACACAATCAGCTTCAGTGCTCATTCTGACTTCTCATGAGAAGATATGAGCTCTGTTTCTTAATGGAAACAAAATATTGGAGGATGTGCAAATAAACAAAACAAGTTAGTTTACAGTAGATATACTCAAAGCACATGCTAAGAGTAACTTGAGAAAATAAGAATGATAAGCTGCATAACATGTTCCAATAAGAGAAATGGATAAAAAAGAAGAAGAGCAGAATCATGCACAAACATTCATGGCACTTATTACCTTATGACACATGTGATGTATCTCTCCAAGTGGAACCATAAACATCTGCCACATATAGTATTTTGCTGTCTAGAATGGTGTTTTCTGTTGACAACTAAATCTAATCAAGAAAGAGGTGATACTGATCAACAAAGTACTGTATGCCCAGAAAGTCATTGTTGGATAGAAACAGCCTGGCTAGTTGCCTCCTTGTAATTGTGAATAAAAATACTTCATTTTGATCATTCCTGAGTGTCATATCATGAGCCACTTCCAGTAAATAATTCACATATGAAACCAAGTAACCAACATATATATAAAATGCACCATAATTAGACCCTGATTCAGAGCAAACCACAATGATTCTCTACATACCATCAATCTGGCTTCTCCTCGTGCTGTTCTCTACACTGCTGCTTATGATAAAACCGAAGAAACGAAACAAGCAGCATCCACCTGGCCTGCCCAGGCTCCCAATTATCGGAAACTTGCACCAGCTTGGGCGATGGGACAAGATCCTGATCATTGGAACAACCCAGAAGAATTCTTCCCATAGAGGTTTTCAGATAATTCCATTGACTATAGCAAAACTTTGAGTTCATACTGATGCTACCCAAAAAATCATAAATCCTTCAACGACTCAGAAAGCGCCACATGGCAGATTCAAAATGGCCAGGACACTCAGCCCAGGTCCAATTCATGACAGGAAAACTCCCAAC
>JAYMTA010002639.1:0-16017 GCA_036897625.1 Pelargonium cotyledonis | reverse complement strand
TACTATAGTTGGACGACGGCGACAGAGCATTTAGGGTTCGTGGCTTTTGTGGCTGGGCCTTTTGTAGGGGGGGGCGGGTTTTGCCGCCCCCACTGTAGCCAATGTTGGCCAGAAAGGAGCTGAGATTGCTGCACAGACTTTCAATACAGCTACTGATACTGTTCTCTCAACTGGAGAGACTGCTAGAGAATATGCAGCCAGGAAGAAGGAAGAGGCACAAAAGGATAGAGAGAACAAAGCATCAAATGAAACTCAGGTATGAACATATATATTTCATACAGATATAGCCTATATCACATTATCAATTAACTCATAAACATAACAAAAATACAAAAATCAGTAGTACTGCTTTTATGATCATTCATATATGTAGAACTATGCATATTTAGTTTGGACACCATGTGAATGCATGAATATATTGCATCAACTGCAATTGGAACTACTAAAGATAAAACAAGAAGATGCATAAAATGTGAAGGAGTGACATGTAATAAATGTAGTAAAATGTCTATAGGGAAAGTTGGAGAGAAAATAACAAAGATGAATTGCAGGGTCATGTGACTGAGGGAATGCAATCAGAGGGCAGGTCAGAAGAGATCTATAGAGAAAGAGGGAGATCAGAGAGCAGATCAGAAGAGACCTATAAAGAAAGAGAGTACAAGCCATGGATGGAGGGACAGGAGGGCAGATCAAGATTCATGGAAGAGCAACCAGAGTTCAAAATGGGCTATAACCAGCAGAAGGGATGGGAGGCTCAACAGGTGATGGAACAAGAAGGTCAACAAGGTACTGCCATAGACATGAGCCAGGAGGTGTTCCAGCCAACAGTGGGAGAGCAAGCAGAAGAAGCAACAGGAGGAGTTCTACAAGCTATTGGTGAGACTATTGTGGAGATTGCTCATACAACCAAAGATCTTGTTATAGGACATGATCAGCCTGGTGCAGCAGGAACACAAGGTGGTGGTGTTGATGAGCAGTATGCAAAAACTACAGAGGACAGAAACAATGTGGGACGTGGTTCTCAATATTAGTTATGAATGTAGTAGACTAGTAGTGTATGTAGAAAGTAATGGAGTCTAAATCTAGTGTCTTAAGGTTTTTAAGTTCTCAGGAGTGGTGAATAAGCTTTGAGGCCTAGCCTTTTTTGTGGCCTCAAGCACAGTGTTTTGTGTTTGGGCAGTTGCTGTAATTCTGTGTAATGAATAATATTATGTTAGTAGTAATATATTAAGTTTCTGTTTTAACATTGTGAAGAAGATTGTTAACATTCTGAAACTACTTCCCAGGTTTTATAATGCATGTCATCACATTTGAGCTAACTGGTTTGGGATATTTTAAAATTCTGATCTATATAGGCTACACATTTTTTTTATAGGCTACACATTTTATCAGGTCATTCTCATCAGCATGAACCCTACTCAAAACACACTAAAATTGTATAACATAAATGTAAACATGTGCATATGATCAGTAGAATCTTGACCACATCCATAACCTCAGAAACAATTGCAGATGAGGTAGGTACGTTCCATGCCCATGCACACCCTTTGTGGCTAACTGGCAATTATTATTTCACAGACTAATAGCAGAATATGATTCTAAGAGAACAATTTAAACAAGTGGCAATTATAAATTATATAATGTAGTATCATGTAGCTTTATATTATTCTGTTTAGCTACTTGTGCCAATTCACATGGAGGAATAGTGGGGAATTCGCATCTTATCTAAAGCAAGACAGATAAGGTGTTATTATCTAAGCATATTTGTAAGTTCTAAGCTAAACAAAACAAGGAAAATCTTGATTTTTTTTGTAATTTCTACTCTAAACAAAGATTATATGTTATTGTCACCACATCATTTTCATCCTGTAAGCAATCTTTTTCTTAACAAAGTCAAACTAAGCATCATGGTTAATTAGTCATCCTTGTGACAGCAAAACAGAAACATATAATAATGTCAAAATAAGCCTGCTCTAAGGTGCATTAACCATAACATAATCATTTTCCAGTTGAATGGTAGGTACAATTATATTAAAATTAACATAAAGATCACACTTTTTCTAAACAAAATGCAGATAAAGTTTTGAAGGTCAAGACTAGTAATCATAGCCAGAAGTCTATAAAGAAGTGACGATGAGCTTTTAATGGGAACAAAAACAAACAAATTAAACAAATTAATTGGTAACAAATCTCAATTACACAATCTTCCTACAAAACCATTGGAAAAGTGAGATGTGAGTCAAACTAAAACCAATTTCAAATCCCATCTTCACCAATCTTTAATAACAGATCACAGAACATGCAGAAATCAAGTTTAGCTTTTTTATTTCTCACCAAATAAAGATCAAGAATCTGAAATTTTACATGTATCCAAAAAACAAGAATTCAACAAATTACAGTACTTCATATACCAAATTATGCACACAATCTAAATTTTCCACTGAGCTAAGTGATAAAACTGAACTAAAGAAGAGAATTAACAACTCATAAAATTGAAGGATGGAAAATTATCAACAAGGGATCTTAGAAGTGAACCACTCCATGACATGAATTGGGGCTTTGACCAGCTCCAGAGCAAGCTCTACTAGAATAGTCACACACAAGCAACAGGGGCATATGCATGTCAACGCCAACCTACAAAAAGTTTCAATTTTTTATTTCGAAATCAGATCCAAAACCCAATTCAATCCAAGTTTCATTGATGACCCAATATTAGAGAAATCAAGTAGTTACATTAAATCGAAAAATCTGAAATACCCAGAAGATTAAATAGCAGAAAAATGAAAAGAAACAGGATTTTGAAGATGACAACGAAGACCATCAAAGAGACAGAGGAAGATACCGTCCCCGACTATCCAGACGACGATTCCGACTATGGAGACGAGGAGGGCGAGAAAGGCAAAAGGAAGACCCAATAGAAAGCCCAGTGGCCTGCAATCGCCGTCTCCGCAGCACATTTTTATCTTCTCTCTGTTTTCTTTACCTTCTTTGCCTTCCTCTACTCTGTAACCTCTCTCTCTCTCTCTCTATATATATATCTCTATCTCTATCCCTCTGTATATGTTTATAAATGTGCGTTGGAAACTGAGAACAGTGTAATGTGAGCTCTGATTTTATCCTTTGTTTGTAAACGTAACATATTAGGCAATTAAGATTATGTTTGGATTACTAAATTACTGCACTGGTTATTATTGCTAGACTAGAAAATTTGTGTTTACGCGTCGTGTTCGTGTCATATTAAATGTTATTCATGTGCTACACGATCTAGCACAACACGTTTAGTAATTATGTTGTGTAATTCAACACAAACACGATATTACACGTTTTTTTAATTGATTTACCGTTGTACCCATTACGTTTGAGTGTTGGGTGTGTTGCGCATGTTATGTTATATGTCTCACAATACGACTAAATAATATGCGCGTTTTTGAGGCCCAACACAATTGTCATCAAGATTAAAAGGGTTAATTTAGTGCGCTACTTAGTAACTACATTTGCTAAAAATAAAGTAATACATATATAATTAATGAGTTTTGTGTATTATTGCTTCTTGTACTCAAAATGGTAAAAATGTAGTATAAATCAATTTCCAACATTTTCGATATATTTCTAGAAATATTGTTTTAATATGAGAGTTGGTGGTGACTGGTGATGACTTTTGGGCAAAGCAAAATATGAAGAAGAGGGGAAGCAAAGTAGAGCAAGCAAAGGAAGCATCAGCATGTCATTATTCAAAAACAAACAAACAAAACAAAACAAAACAAATAGACTAATCTATTTTACATTCTCTTCTCTTTGCTGTATGAACTGATGACCATGTTACCAACCACTAGAGCTGGGGAAATGTAGGGTCGGGTCGGGTCGAATTTTAAGTCGTAAGCATAAAACGCAATGATTTAACAAATATTACAAATGTTTTTGTCCAAAATTTTACATAGTAAAAGCGACCATGATCCAATCTGACCAACTTTAAATTGAGCTAAAGTCAGATACACATCGTGTTCAGGTTCAAACTGTCAGCTCTACCAACCACTTCCTCAGCAGTCAAAGTTATCATCTTTTGGTCATTCTCATATCTTCAATTTGAAGACTTCAAAAACTAGTTTCGCACTAGAGTTAGAGCATGCAACTTGAATGCAAGCCCGCCAGTGTCCAAAATCCAATTAAACTTAAAACAATCTTATTCGAACCGATAAATTTAATATAAGATCAAACAAACCCGTTCTTATGCTAAAATTTGTCCGACACTAATACAAAATCCAAATTATCACCTCTACTAACCATGGCCTAACCATCAAACCTTCTAGGCTCTAGCCATATTAACACAATTACAACTATCATGTAAGGGGAAGCCAAGAGCCATAAGATTCAATCAAGTCACAAGAATAAGTTCATCAAAATGCTTCAACCACAAGAGGTTATGCCCTTAATATGTGGCAATCAAAATCTAAAGCTATTGACAAGTTGATGCCCTAATAATGAAGGTACAAAATAATAATTAAAATAAGATCTGCATAATAGCCCATCAACCAGAGTACCAAACAGAAACAACAATAACAATCCAGTGCATGAGTCGAGTGCAAATGAGGCAATTACAAGGCCATCCTTTTTTAAAATTGTATGACCATCTCTTGTATGAGACTGACAACAAAAGAATCCTGAATCTGGCAGAACAAAAAGCCCAAAAAAAAAACAACAGGTAGCGGTAGTTAGCAATGTACATGGTGCTAGCACAGATAATAATATCTAACCATCAACCAAATATTATACAAATTTAGGACTCGGACTCTACTTCCTACTTGTCCTCCACGCCCGACTTCTTAATAATACTACTTGCTTTGCTGCACAAGATTCGTAGTTGCTCTCCCCACAACACTCACTCCAACTGCAGAGTGCTTGCTGCTTTTATCATCATTATCCAAAATGATTCTGATTCCAACACGGACGAGGACTACCATCTACTCTAAACTCTTCTCAAACCTGCAGATCACAACCACCCACATTTGATTAGACAAGGCTGCCTGCTCTACTTCACAAACTAGCAACAGTCCCATCATCAACAAATTTAATACGGTATAGCATTCAGCAAATATCTTAGTAGAAACACAACAAGCATCCATATCACATATAAGACAAGAACATCTCTCAGTAAACAGAAAAAGATACAGAAAACCAATGACACATCCAAAGAACATAAACTGCAGAAACCACATTTGGGATCCCCAAGTGCAGAAACAAAAGTAAATAGCAAGAGACTCGAGATTTAATTTTTGTGTTACAGAAGAGGCAGATCACACATCATCCTGAATACATAACATACCCATTCCTCAGTAAAGGGCATCACAATCACAGCTACAACAATGCAATGGTCCAAAGTTTAAGAATGATCCTATTTTCATATGAAAAAAAATCAGTTGGCATGTCAAAACATGGTGGTCAGAGTGAGTTTCGGGTAATGCCATTAAATAAAAAAAGAAATGAAACTCAATTTGGTCCTTGGACTTTTGCATTTGAACCCAAATTGGTCCCTGAACTTTGTTTACACTAAAAAACCCTTTTGTATTTCGACCCAAATTGATCCTTGATGTTAACACATTTAACTTCTCCATTAAAAATGAAGACGTGGCAAAATACTATATTGAAAAAAATAAAATAATTGTTGACACGAGCACTTTTTAAAGAAAAATAACTGAAATAGACTTACGCTATGCGACACATGGCCTGTATCACTTGTTTTAATTAAAATATAAAAGCATATCACTAATCATCTAGTGACACATAACGCTTAAGTATAAATTTAATTAAATAGGTGTCACATAAATGATTATTCCTTAAGAATATTATATTTCGCCACATTCGCATTTTTAAAGGCAAAATTAAGCGATGTTGACGGTAAGGACCAACTTATATGTCCAACTACTGATGTTGAGGGACTCTTTTGAGATAAATAAAGTTTAGGGACTAAATTGGGTTCAATCACAAAAGTTCAAGGATCAAATTGAGTTTTTTTTTTTTTCCTTCTACTTTTTCTTTCATTCGATGGAAAATTCCCATAAACAAAAGAAATCTGAAACAGAATTTATTTTTAATAATTATAACACTGAGGTTTTAGGGCCATACCAAAAAAATGTCCTGAAACCTAGAGTACATCACTCATGTGCACATTACAGAACTAAATAAATCCCCTCTGGATTATGTGAAATGTACAATAAACCTCCAAGGACAACTAACTGAAATAAACGAGGGAAAATGTAAACCTTGAAGCCATGTGAACAAAGTGGAGAATAGAAAGGCATTTTACTATAAGAAAATGGTTGTATTTATTATATTCTTTTCGCCCATTGTAGTAAGACACAGGCTATGACCCACATTCATCATTTCTCTTTTATTTTATTCAATTTCAGCCATGACAGAAAAATAGCTATCAAAATCAAGAAATGATGAAAGAAGCAAAATCTGGAAAAAAAGAAACTGAAACCCAAAGCACCAACAATGACACAGAAATGTCAAAGAGATAGATAATCATAGAAATTAAATTTCACTTCTGGTAAATATGTTGGATTTTTTGAAGTTACACTTCAATATGAGACTGTAACTGAAAGTGAAATGCCAAAAAACAATCTCTACTCAGTTAACACACAATTACAAAAATGAGTGCAAGTCAAATTCAATTATTTCTTTGAAATAAAAATAAAAGACAAAACAAAAAGGAAATAGAAAATCTTGTTAGTTAAGATAATCAAACAATTCCCTCACTAAAGCTACACAGCAGAAACCCCTTATCAGCATCAAAGTGCTCCACAAACACCCTGATGAATGATCATATCAGGACATTACAGATGCACACTTGGCTTGGGGGCTAAGATTAGGCTAAGCTAATAAGTACAAAAAGGTCGATTGACTGTGATTTGGTTTAATATCCTTCACAATTTTTATCAATAACACTTGGCACAGATTGACTGAAGAATAAAAATAAACATAAACTTTGCAACAAAGAGCACAACACATCATCATACCTCAGACAAAACACTCATGATCTAGGTGAATGCCCTGCATCAGATCCAGATGCCGAGGAACTATCACTGTCAGAATCTGCAATAAAACATACAGTGGAAAAGAGACAAGTTGAGTCCAAAAGACATTACGAGTGACTAGCATAAAGTTATATGATTATTAAAGTTATAATTTTAACAGTACCACTTGATGAAGATCCAGAGTCACTACTCGAGCTGCTTGAACTACTTGATCCACTCACATTATCCCCCTGTTTAGCCCCCTGAACAGGTGAGGACGCAGATGCATTCCTCTCATCTGTTTGCAAAAAGAAGTGATATGAACCTATCAATTCATATATTTACCAACTGACATAATAACTTTTCATGTTTAAAAACATTTTTACCTGTCCTGATCTCTTTCGGTGCTAGTGCTACAGCGGGAGATGGGTTCTGAAACATACAAAAAGCCATGTATTAGACAAACCATGCTTGTCTAGTGATAAAAAGAATGAAAGGATAAAGGGGGTCGAAATTGAAAAATAATAATTTAAGCCATACCTTATTTTGGACATTCTGTGCAGCACCCGCTCTGGCTTGAATTGCAAGTTCTGCTTTCCTCTTGTTCTTGCTCAACCCCTTCTTGTAGTTGGTTACAAACCTATCAAGCTCCCAAAGAGTCTCGGCATCAACTCTATCAATATCTACTTCAATTTCATCATCATGTTGAAGAACAGCGGAATTCCTCTTTTTGATGATCTGCACAATATTGTCCAGCTTTTCTGAAGGCAAACTCTGAAGGTTTGTGCTCAATTTCTGCTTCTCCTCATAGGTCATATCCCTTTTATTGAGATCCTTTGCCTTAGGCTTCTTAGGAGCAGGTGTCCTACTTGAAGGAGTTGTACTCATGGGTTTTAGCTTTGGATCAACAGAATGACTCAAAGATTCTGATCTGTCAAAAAGTCTTCTCATATCAAGAGGAGGTGGCCGCGGCAGTGGCAGAGG
The DNA here is from genome assembly GCA_036897625.1 of Pelargonium cotyledonis. Taxonomy (NCBI): domain Eukaryota; kingdom Viridiplantae; phylum Streptophyta; class Magnoliopsida; order Geraniales; family Geraniaceae; genus Pelargonium; species Pelargonium cotyledonis. The sequence goes on along the minus strand of JAYMTA010002639.1, from coordinate 8,020 downwards.
AGCATATCTTGATTGAGGTGTAGGGAGACTCACCTCATAATCTTGTTGGAATCTCATCTCTCGATTATAATCAGACTCTATAATGACCCACCTATCCTCAAATATCTTAGATAGCGTCTCAGCCATCACATGAACATCTTGACCCTTGGGGTTATAGGTCATGGCATTGTGAAATGTAAGTCTGACGTCTTCTGCAAATTCTTTAGGAGATTTATACCAATTCTTGTTCAGCCTTGATTTCACAGTACCCAAGTCCATTGGGTGCTTAATAATGATGTGGTAATCATGCAACAAAAGAGCTTTTGCATCAACAGGGGTATTAAAAACCCAACCATGTTTATGCTTCATCAATTTTTCAAGCAACGAGCTGCAGCTCTTGAAAAACTTGGTGCCCATCCCAAATCCATTCACTAATTCAGAGCCTCCATGTTTCTTCCCATTCAATTTTGACTTCTTGTTGCTTTCTGCAGGAGGAAACTTGTCTTTGGCAAGCAAGAACTCTGAATTTCGATAGTACGGGTTCGCCTTTGGTGTTCTCTTCTCTTTCTCCACATTATCAGTCAGCACACCCTGACTATTCTCCAACACCGAAACACGCAGATGGTTTAATGGCCTAGTAGTCTCCCGGGTAATAATGCCTACTGAAGCCACCTCTGAATGAGCCCTATTTGCTCCGTTATCAACTCCCTCATTAGTAGACATATGGGAATTAATAAACCCACCACCAATCTCCCCTTCTTTCGCTTCAATCCTCTTCACCAATGTCCTCACCATATTCAGCTCACTCTCAAGCTTCCTACGCAGGTCACGTATCTCCTGCTTCGACCTGGACCCTGACCCTGAACCCAGATTGATCTTAACCCTACCCTCCAACCCCTGCTTGACTGAGCCATTTACAGGCTCCTGAGTACTGGGTGCTGCCTCCTGCTGCCGATTCAAGCTAGACGAGTCTTCAGACAGAGCCCGTGAAATGAGCTGCTCCTGCTGTGGCACTAAAGTGACATCTTTTGCGGGTAGGGTGTGCAACAGAGGCTCTGGCTCATTCCCTTGTTCCTGCTCTTGCTCTAGCTCCTGCTGTGGCACCAAAGTGACATCTTTAGAAGCTACAGGTTGCAACTGTGGGTCTGGCTCATTCTCTCGTTCATGTTCTTGCCCTTGCTCGTGCAGCTGCACCAAAGTGACATCTTTAGCCAAAAGAGTTTGCAACTGCAGCTCTGGCTCATTCGCTAGCTCTTGCTCTTGCTCCTGCACTTTCTCTTGCTCCGGCTCCGGCTCAAGCAGTGGTTCTGGTTCTGGTTCTGGTTCTGGTTCCAGCGCAGGCTCTGGCTCTGGTTCTGGCTCCGGCACAGGCTCTGGTTCTGGAATCGTCTCTGGCTGTGGTTCTGGTACTGGCTCTGGGTGTGGTTCTGGAACCGGCTCTGGCTGCAGCAAATTGTTATCGGTCTGGTTGTTGTCGGGCTTATTGTTGTCCACTTCCTTATTGGAGGTGGGGGTGGTGGTTATAATCTCGTTGCTTTTGTTATTTTTGTCGTTATTGGTACCGTCGGGTGTTGTGGGAGGCGGGGGGGTGGGGTCGACGGCTGTGGTGATGGTGGTGGTGTTAGGGTTTGCAACGTTCTTCTTGGGACCCTTGAAGGCTTTCCTCGTGTAGACCTTGCTCTCCGTATACCTCTGTCTCTCCCTAGATCCATCATTTCCACCAACAATAGGCCCCGAAGCCATACGTGTACCTTCGGAAACCCGACTTCCTAGCTCCAATCCGCCAATTCTGCGCCCCAAAACCTAGGGTTTTTCGATTCCGATCAAAACACCCACAAACAGAAGCCCTAATTCCACGAACAACACAAAAATTCCAAATTAGGGTTTCAGCGAACCCCGATCTACCGCACCCCTCTGCTCTCTCCCTCTCTACACACACATAATCGGTCCTACAGCTCCAGCTTTTGCAGAATAATATACACACAGAGAGACGATAAACAGTAGGGTTTCGAGCTCGTTACCTTTCTTCTTCTTCTCTGTGTTTCGATTTCTCAGATCTTCTCTTTCGCTTTCTCTCTCTAGACTTACTCGCTCTCCCCCACTTTCTCTCTCTAAAAGCAAGAAAGTTTTTTTCTCGGTCCTTTCTCTCTCTATATCCTTATCTTACAGGTGTACGGTGGGTGTGCCTCCGCGTGACGTAGTACCTTCCACCAAGCGTGTGGCTGCACTTTAAGAGCCGTACTCGGTAAGTATCAGAGCGCTACTGATGTGGCCTTGACTCACACCATATAGTGGAGCGTGTGAAGCCACGTTCAATAAGATGGGACAGTGTTCGGCGCGTGGTCCCGTGTGCGAGTGGGATTGGGTAGCCAACTGCTGCGAAGGAAATATTTGTTTGTGACATTTAGAGGGGATCCCAGCCGCTGGACTGGCGCGTGCATAATACACACCGGCAAAATACATCAGTATCTTCACAATTTTTAAACTTTTTTTTTTAAATGTATACAGAAAAATGTAGTAACGGTTATTTTTATGTGCAGTCCTTAATTAGAGTTTTATTTTATTTTTAAACTTTTTAGAAGGGGTCATATTTATTAGAATTTGAATGGAAGATAAATTTATAAAATTATAATTAGAGATTGAATTGAGAAAATAAAAAAATCTTTGAACAGCACCTCTCACATAAAATGTGAATTTCATTAAATGTTTTTCAAAAAGTAGAGTGGAATATTTAAAAAGTATTTAAGAAAGAAAAAAAAAAGAGAGAAAAGAAATTGTCAACGCTATAATCTTTCTTGTTTTTTGTAGGTTTCCACATCCACATGTGACATGTTAACTTGTCATACTCATAGCTTGATTTGTGGGAAGGAAATGCATTAGCATAGGGTAGATAAGTAACTTGGTGAAGAATCCTCTTCAAATTATTTATATATTTTGGTCATACATACATTTTCTAAAAATTATGAAGTTCTTGAAGTTAACATGGAAGAACACATAATCAGAACACATAAGTCATATCATAACCAATCTAATTTTCATTCGAGCTATAAATCTTCACATCAGCTTCAGTCGACCTTGTTATTTATTATAAGAAGTCTTTGTTCTTTTAGATAAAAAAACTCGCTATCTTTAATTCAAATATTTGTTGTGCTGCTTAGTTATTTGAAAGATTTTGATTGCAGTCATTTTCTTTCTTTAACGGTGGTTATATGCTTTAAGGAGTTCTGTATGTCACTTTACATGTCAAAGGTTATGCTTGATTATTGCTTCCAATTGAGCAAGCTTTGGCTTTTACTCACTAGAGTTGCTAAATTCCAGGGTACGCGTACGTCAACAATCTGAACATAAAAAATTGATTTTTTTTTACAATTTCTCCAATTGAGAGAAGCTGAACTAGGCGAGATGTTCAAAAAAGGGTGAAGCTTCTACACAAGTAATTCAGAAGATTCAAATTTTACTTATCTTTTAAAAACAAATTATCGTTACAGATTAATCGTTGATCAATCGTTGTTTTAGTCGTTTGCAATAGTCGGCATTTGCTATATATATAGAACCCAAAAAGGCATTTAATTAGAACAATGTTATTTTACATACACTCAGTCTTTCAAGTATAAGCAACTTAATTATGGAAATAGCAATGGCAACTGCATTACATATTGCTGCACATGCCAAAGAGGATATTTTAAAATTATGTGCATTTTACTATACTAGTTTTTTCTTCATTTGTTATTATTATTATTATATTTTTGAGGTATTCATTTGTTATTAAATTTGATAGTATAAAATTCATAAAATATTCTTATTGCCCACATGACAGGTTACACGTGGTTAAGCAAATATAAATTTTTAAATAAAAACATCAAAGTATATAGTAGTTTGTTGTTCGGATTTGTGCTAATTGGCTTATCCAACTGTATTTTTGTTGCATATAATGTCTGAGGTAGGTGGAGAATCTGCACCAAGGAATCATACTAATCTTTTATTTATTCTTCTAATTGCTCATAACTCATCATTTGTTAAGATATAGAAAAAATTGCTTTACTTATTTTTATCCAAAAAGACATGTCTTGGCCTTTCCACACTTGATCATTTTGGGTTGAGTTTCAATCTTGAGCTCTTGATTCAAAGCCCAAACACCACAAACGAGAGACATATGTAGGTGAAAATTAGGCGTTAGAGTAACCATCCACACCATAATGAACGAGCATTAACAAACTAGCTAAAAAAAAAAGGGGAACTATATAGAGAAAATATCTCAAGTGAAAATAGAAAGTGCATAAAATGAATTCAAAATCCATCACCCAATGGGTTAAGAGGGTATGTATTCAGTAGAGGGCGATAGTTACATGATTGGTTGGTGATGATATCATGCATGCCATATGTAAGGCAGTCTCAAGAATTTTTGGAGCCTTGTTCTAAAATTTATATTTGGGTCCCAAATTTTTTAAATAGTGGTTGATCGTGAACAAATAAAAATAGTATAAAATAGTTGATTAAACACAAAGGTCCAAATTTTGCGAAGGTTGGAGTAGGATTTATTGCAGTTTATAACCGCAGTTAATAACTGCAGCTGAAAGTCCAAATTTTCATACTATTGCAGTTACAATCGCAGCAAATAGATACTATTATTGCGGTTTCTAACCGCTTAATAACTGCAGCTAAAAGTACAAAACAACATTGTGAGGGCCCTCGCTTTATTGGGGCCCTATGCGATTGCCCACTTTGAACCCCTAAGAGCCTGCCCTGGCCATATATAGTAATGATGTCACGATTTTGAAGTGATGATGTCATGTAGAGGTGAAAAGATAAATACGATGATGTGAAAATGGTGGAAACCAAGATGAGATGACCATGATGTCATCTTGTGGCAATCATGTCATTGCTCTTTGAGAATGAAGTCAAGGTCCCAAGGTGGAGCTAAGTGCATGGTATAATCTAATAGGTCACCAGTGGAACATATCTTGGTCGAAATGTCGAATCTCCAACACATTCTTATCTATACTAAGTATCACCTGAGCATTTATAAAACTTTGGAAAGTGTACGAGTGTAGATTTGATTCATTTTCGTCTATTTGTACTAGTTGGCTCAGGTCATGTCATGGAATCTTAACGTCACATCGACCAACGAAAATGTCAATATTGAAGTCAAATTCATATACGACCGCATGCATCTCAAGATTTAAAAAGGTTTGATCATCACAAGGAAAGCCCTTGTAGAGTCTTCTTCATAACTTGGAGTCCTAATAAAAAAAACCCTACCTTTAAAATGGTCTTAACACCATACGTAACTCTAAGAATAAGCATCGATCGACCTGAAGCTTCTAATATGTCCATCTAATTCATATGTTGCTGATCATTTTTAGTGGTAAAATATTCAATATGCATGTTTTTGCTATTTTGGTAAGATTAAGGGAAAGGAAGGAGATGGAAATTAAGGACAATTGAGTGTAAAATTTGTTAATTCCTTTTACACCATATATGTATACTCATTCTAAACAATATATATAATTGTTCAGCATCTAAATAAAGAGAAGATACTAGCTATAAATACTAGTTTGATGCTGTCCCATGTTTATTCATGGAACTTATCATCACCTGGATTGACCGTGCAAGACAAGTATTGATCCTGAAGATAGTATTTGGTGCAGAACAAGACAGCAACAAGAACTAGTGATGCTCGGGATCGGGTCCTCCAGGGGACACTCTGTCAGCTGCCTCATTGTTATCTGTTGCTATTCGTTTGTAGTACTCCAACTTGATCTTGTTGTGATCATACCCTAACTCGCGAAGAAGAAAGCGGCTGCTAAGCCCTTTTCTCATGATATCCTGTGATTGAGATGTTGCCACCATGAATATCATCAGAAAGACGATCAAGAACAAAGCCAGTGACCGCATTGCAGCTGCAATACTTGCCATCAAGATTAATGGTTATTAGGTTTAAAGGTTTGAGAAGTGTTGATCAGATGCAGTTCCTTATATAGAGCTAGTGGCATATATGGGAGGAACATATATATGATATTGAACATTATTTGGTGTCCTTTTTCATGCTCTTATTGTATAACAAAACATAATATATCATATTCATATTGGAGATATATTGATGCTGAAAATATACTTTGTTGTTGTTTTCTCCTAGTGTTGAATTTGGATCTTTAGTTCCTAATTTAATGAGAAAGATATAGTAAGTTCTAAAGAGTTGTTAGCTAACTTAGTAAACATGTATATATATACTACTTATCTTCTACTTTTAAAGTTTCAAATTATCACTATCTCAAGATTTGAACTAAAATTATGTTGACGTCTCTATATACTTTGAATTTTCCTTTCTTTTCATAATTCTCCAAGGAAACAGATTTCCAAAAACATGTTGGTTCACGTGAGTAATGAAATCGGTTTTTGGAACGCCAAATTTGAATTAGTTTAGAACAAGTGCTTTTTATTTTTATTATCGGTATCGGTGTTAGTTTTACTTAGGTCGCCTCTTTTCATATATAGCATAATTGTGATCATCCATTTGTTTTAGATCGAATCGTACAAAATTTGAGTCATGAATAATTTAGTGAGGTTTGTGATAAGAATTGAGAAGCAAAAGTAGAATAACAAAAGGAATATATATTTCAGCTTTTATATGGAGATTGGACAATTACCACAAGTGGAGAATCTTAGCAATGTTCCACGGCAACCTGTAGTTTAGCAGAAGTACAAGGTTATGCTTAGAAAAATAAAAGTCAGCTTAATTAATTAGGATTGAATTAAGGATCTTGAAGGGTCAAAGCATATAATTAAAGAGTAATCATATCAGAAGAGAGTTAATTATCTGATAAATGTTGGATCTGTCTTTCAAAGATATGCTATCTTAGCTACAACAAAATAGATATTAATTTTAATTTCTTCCCAACATATATATGTGATATGCAAGTAACCTAGCTAGTTTGAAGAATTATATGTATAAATATTTTAGTCAATTATTGAAAATAATGTCTTCTATCATCATGATGATCATATAAAAAGCTTTGACTTGATTCCAAAACAATCAAAATTTCTCCATGAAATGTCAACCAACTACTTAATTAGCTATGAAAATGTTATTGGAAACAGAATATAATCTCAGCATAGAGATTATATATTCAACCCAACAAAAACTCTTGACACAGAAACAAACTTACTGAGATATATTTCTAATATATAAAAGGATTATATAAATTTTGTACAAACAATGTTTGAGAAACATAATTTCTATCTTAGCCTTTGAATCTTTTTTCCTTTGTGTCACATTAATTTAGACTATTTAAGAAAATTTCTTAATACACTATCAAATTACCTTTTCCATTTTGTAGTGCTTATTTCTTGTTCTTATTATATAAAGTGCCCACTTTTTTCTGTATAATCTAGTGTACACGTAACGTTGTTTTATTGGGTTTTGCTTTCATTATTATTATTATTAGTTTTGTTAAAAGCTAAATTATCTATCAGAACGATTATAGTGCATTGGCGGCGCCGAATTTAAATAGTGATGAATCCATGGATTAATATCCAGCTAAACCATTTTCAATGACCATAATTTTGTGGCTCCACGTAAGGTAACAATCTGCTAGCTAGCTTATCTTTGGTTTTTCGCTATGTGGTGTGTTCATGTGGAGAAAGCTTGCAAAGCTAGGATACATATATTTAATCCTATTAATTGTTAGGATCGAAACGAATCGATGGACAAATATTTAGAGATAGGATATAAAATGAAAGCAAAATTAGACACCAGATTTATGTGGAAAACCCCCAAAATAATAAAGGTAAAAACCACGGGCAAGACAGAAGAATTTTCACTATTTATTTGGATATACAACAATCTCTCTAATTATACAAGGAGAGAACAATTGGACATCTCTCTCTTGATATTAGGAGTTACACTCTCTCAAATATATGATATACGGGAGATGAAACACATGAAACTTTGGATGTTTGGGATAATCCTTTGATGTTTCTAGGATGAGAATTACCAATGCCCACAACTCCCTTTTATAGAGAAAATTTAGGCATTGTTCCA
>JAYMTA010002638.1:0-16019 GCA_036897625.1 Pelargonium cotyledonis | reverse complement strand
TTCGGATTGGGCTCCTCCCCTTGCCACAAGCGCGTCCTCGAGGTCTGCTCGGCGATCCGGACTGTCCTGATGCCCAAATTCCTCCAATGGCCCGATGAGACCAAATTGAAGGCAATAAAGGACGATTTCAAATCAATCTCCGGGATCCCGAACATTGCCGGGTCAATGTACACGACCCACATCCCAATCATCGCCCCGAAGATCAACGTAGCAGCTTATTTTAACAAGCGCCACACGGAGCGGAACCAGAAAACCTCGTACTCGATCACAGTTCAGGGCATGGTTGATCCGAAAGGAGTGTTCAGCGACGTGTGCATCGGGTGGCCCGGTTCGATGCCGGACGAGCAGGTTCTAGAAAAATCTGCTCTGTTTCGGAGAGCAAACAGAGGAGTCTTAAAGGATATTTGGGTCGTGGGCACTTCTGGAATCCCGCTAATGGACTGGACTCTAGTCCCTTACACGCACCCGAACCTGACCTGGGCTCAACACGCCTTCAACAAGAAGATCGGTGAGGTCCAAGGTGTGGCCAAGGACGCTTTTGCTAGGCTGAAAGGTCGGTGGTCGTGTTTGCAGAAGCGGACGGAGGTGAAGCTCCAGGACCTGCCGGTGGTTCTTGGTGCTTGTTGTGTCCTGCACAACATTTGCGAGATCCGGAACGAGGTGATGGAGCCGGAGCTCAAGATTGAGATCTTTGACGATGAGATGTTACCTGAGAATTGCGTCAGGTCCATGAGCTCCTTACAGGCCAGATACCAAATTGCTCACAATCTCTTGCACCATGGCCCTGCAGGCACTTCATTTCTAGGCTGATTGTTCTCAATTGTGCTTGTGATTCTTTTGCTATGGCTTGTTACAGTCATGGGACAGCAATAACATTAACAGATTGTTTGTGTGAATATGGGTTTTGTTGTATATTTCATTTATGGGAAGAATTTGTGAAGACTTGGTTTTGATGAAGATGCTAATTTGGGACATAAAGGCTTCGCTTTTGGATCTAACAACGTTGTTGAAGAGTACTGAAGCTGTGGTACGTTGATTCAGTTTATGGAAAGTTTTGACTACTTTCTTTTTATGTCTGAAAGTGAGAGGAACATATGTTTTCTTTAACACTTGGAGGCAACAAAACATGCCTGATTTGTTATGTCTGCGACTCTACTTCCCTTGAATGTAAGATTTGATGTTTGACCCATTTTTATTTTGACTACAATTATTTCTTGGTTGTAGTAGTAGCTCATTGCCCGACTCGTGAAAATGCTTATTTCAAATAGCTAAAAGAAGTTTGTTTTTGCCAAACTCACTACTAACTTCAATTAGCTAAAAATAAATTAAAGTTCAGCTTACTTCCAGGAGGATGTACCTGTACCAAACAAGGCCTAATAAAAAAAAAGTGGGTTATGTCAAAGTTTGATGGTTAGTAATTGGTCATTTCGGGGCCAAAATTGATCATTATGTTTCAAAATTTTTTCTAAATCTCACATTTCTTCAACAAAATATGTGAATCGTGTTGAAATGGTATGAGTATTATGGATTGGAGATCATGAAAAATAAAGTCTAACTATAAAATATATTGTATTAATGGACTAAAAACTTACAAATTTGGTACATTTTCCGATCCAAAAGAGTATACATTTAATTTGTATGATTGTTAACGTACGGGGAGCAATTATGAATTGCCATCCTTACTTAACTGTATAGACGACTATATCTACTACATAGAGAAGTTGCATCTGAACAAAGAAAAGAAATATGTTTTATTATATCTATTTTTTATTAATGTTTTTCTTTGTATTTTCTCTTTAAATTACTAAAATAAAATAAACAGCTACAATCTTTTCAAAAGTAAATAATGCACATAACTGAGATTGTGTATATATATTTTATATTTATGAAAATGCATAATCAATTTTAAACAAATTTGACAAATCTAAAAGAAAAAAAACTCTAGCATTTGTCCAATAATCATCATCAGAAACAATATGTTTCAGAATTGTATAATTTAAATTGTTACTAATAAAGCATAGTATCCATTTTTACGATTTTGTGTTGTTTTAGAGGATAATTTTCCAATTACACACAATCAATTAATATTTATACAAAAAAGAAGAAGGAATTAATAGCATACAGTTAAATCGGACCATATTTTAAGTTTCAAATCAATCAACGAACTGACAGGTAAGTGTCCATCCTCCGAGCACATATATACAAGGAAGCAGCTTATTGAGCCAGCTTACAGTTTTATCCCCAAAACGCCCCTCCTCAAAACGCCATTTAATTTCCCAATAAGACGAAACAATGGGCACAACTGTAATTGAACACATGACCTTCTCATTGCCGATCAAAACACAGGGCGCTTCTTCCTCCATGGCTTCGTACGAACATTCGATTTGAAGCTCAAATCTCCGAACCACCGCATCAGAATATCCAATTTGAACCTTCGAATCCTTAAATCTCATTTCCGTCTGAGCTACAGGAAGCTCTAGCTATTGCAAATCCGAGGTCCGAGGTAGATTTGAAGGCACGTTTGTTTATTTATTTCTTGAATTTTGATTTGATTTAATTTTTTAGGGTTTTGATTGCTACTGTAGTTTGTTAATTTTTTGAGTTCTGGAAGGTAAATATTGTGTTTTGTTTTTACATTTTTTGGGTGATTCAACTGTTAGGGTTTGATTTTGTATGGCATCGTATTATTTTCTCTATGAGGTTTTGAACTAGTTCCCGATAGAAATTTGGAAAATTAGAAGCAAAATAGTGTTTCTGAGCTAACACTAGCCTAAATTTTATGTACTACAGTCTCTGTTCCGAAGCATCTGATTTTTTATGATCAGAAGGAATTGAGGGTATGTATATAAATAATTGAGAAGATAAAAATAGTTGACTATTTGCTGTGCCATCTGCGAATTTTGTGGAGGATGCATTGAATTGAGTGAACTAGAGGGAAATAGTGTAACTAACTGGAAAAGGAAAAAAGAAAGAAAAAAAAGAGATGCTTTTAATAAGAGCGAAGATCATGGGTTAAATGTTTGTTGATTCACTTGTTCAGGTTGCTTTCAGGTATAATAGAGTGACGGTGATATGATTAGCTGAACTAGTTTGAATTTCCAATATGCAGTGAATTTTGAGAGCAGAATACTGTGACATTAATTTACTTGTTAGTGTGAGTTGGGGCATATGTCGCCCTTTCATCTTTGTATTGTTTTAGTTTCTTTTACTGGGATAGATAATGCGTTGGGACTTTTTGAGCTTCTGTTGCATTAGATAACAGCAACATCAGTTAATTTGCAACTATCTGCTTTTCCAAGTCTATTTTATTTTTCTGGAGAGTGTAGTGCATGTTTGGAATGAAGAACCGTCAAAAGATCATAAATAATGGAACATGTAGGCTGCAAGTAAAAGATCATTGTAACTATGTTATAGTATGGTGCATTGAGTATCAAGACAAGAACACAGATGATTTAAATGCTATTTGTTATGTCTATTAAGGATTCTTACACCTTCTATGGAGTATGGATCAGTTGTGTGGGCTTATTTCCGTAAGCTGCAAAAGTAATATGAACAAAAGGATGTAGCTTTTTAGGAAATTTACATTGGTGGTAGTCGTCTGGCACTTTCTTGTAGGAAAATCTTAGGAATTCCAAGCTTATTCAAAATGTTACACAAGTGTTCAATTTAGTTTGCATCTCCTAGTTAATTGATGAAGCTGAAAATAAAGTTGCAAAGAAAGAACGTCTAAACTAGAAGAATGGGATACTTTGAATTTAGTGCCTATGAGCAGGTGATTTGGTGTGCTTAAAATATGAGTATGATTTATTGAAGACGTGAGATGGAAATCGGGAATGTAAAAACACTAAATCTTATTAACTGAAAGAAAATTGAATACTATTAGTGAATAAATTGAAGTCAATGAGATGGTATTATTTTTCCTATCTGGGCAGGGAAAAGGTGTTGGGGATTGAAATTTGGTGATTATATTTAATTGTATCTTTTAGTCACTCGATAAACCTAAGTGACAGTTACTTAATCCCGAATCAGATCTTGGACGACTTGCAGCACAAGGAGTCTGTATTTAAGGGGATGTTAGATGAATGAATCTCACTGTAGTTTTTCTCTAACCTTATGTGATTTAGCTAATGAAGGTTATTTTTGGACTCCTACCCAATTTGGTACTGTGAGCATTAATTATCTCTACTTTTTAACCTGCAATGAATTTTAAGGTTTAGTAGCTCACATATAACTAAAAACTTGATTTGGTTTTTATCCTTTGCAGGTCTTTGCTCTGTCGTAGTTCTTTGAACTTAGAGTTTGGCCTGTATGTGCTGTAGCACTACAGTTTTGTCATGCACCATTGTGTTAATCAGGTTTGTGAAAGAAGGATGTGTGGATATTGATGCTATGGCAACATCTAGCAAGTTTGATCTCTCTTCTGGTAGCCCTGATAGGCCATTATACACCAGTGGGCAGCGTGGATCCTACGTCTCTGGTACAATGGAGAGATCAAGTAGCTTTCGTGAGAGCACAGATAACCCATCTCCTCTTCCAAACATGTCAAGAACCAGTTCGGTTGTGAATGATGTTACGAACTTTTTTCAGTGCTTACGATTTGACCCAAAGTTGGTGGCTGCAGAACATAAGTCTAATCGACAAGGGGATTTTAAACGAAATGTATGTCTTGCTCTTGGTGTTTCTCTGGAGGAGTCTTCTTCTGGGTCTTCAAAAGGCAAGCTTCTACAGCCTCCCTTGCTAGAGGAACTCAAACGGGTCAAGGCTGGTCTACGTGAAAGTTCTATCAAATCCAGGTAGTTCATTGTATATAATGTATCTTGATAGTGATATGGTTGGTTTACAAACATATATTCTTTAACAGGGAACGTGTAAAAATGTTCAATGAAGCCTTATCTGTATTCAATAAGTTCTTCCCAGTCAAGAAGAGATCTCGATCAGACGTTTTTCCTATTGACCGGTCGGTCCTAGGGACAGGGCTAGGAAAGATGGGAACTCAAAGTCATGCAGGTAGCAGTGCTTTTGATATTGATCATAAAAAACCAGAAGAACGATTAAAGAATGTTCCAAACAAACGGACTCGAACTTCTTTGGTGGATGTGAGGGTTTGTATATTTGACTTTCTCTTTCCCTGTTTACTCGAATTTGTTCATATTATGCTTTGTAGTATTTTACTATTTTATACAAGTTGCTTTGATTAAGATTGTCAAGATCTCATGCAATAACTTGAATCTACTATATGGTGGCTTTCATATTGTTTTGTAGATTGCACTGCCTTATGTAGTTCTTTGGGATAGTATTTATTGTTGCTTGGACACATTGCTCTTTAGTACCTAGTTGAAGTAAACATGTTTCATTATGTAATTAGTGGTTGCTTGAGGTAGTTTTCATATGCGGTTATTTGATCCTATCTGTCACCATTGTTTCAATCAGAAGATAATATTTTTTATTGATCCAGATGGATGTGCGGAGTAATGCTGTTGTTAGGCCATCTGCGGCTGTGGATAGAGATAGGGACATGGTAAGGCTTGCAAATAGCGGTGCTGTTCAAAGTGAGGATCGGACATTACCTATTGGTGTTGATGGTTGGGGGGAAAAGCCAAAAATGAAGAAGAAACGTTCTGGGATAAAGCCAGATGTTTCTTCAGGAGTGGTGTCGCCTAAGCCCATCGATGGCTACAGGGAATCAAAACAGGGAATGCAACAAAGACCAATTACAGATTCCCGTTCAAGGTTGAGTAATGACTCCCATGTATACAGGTATACTTAATGGTCCATGCATCTGCCAATGGTGGCAATGATGCATTGATTGTATCCACTTGGTTGTGGTTGCAGTTCTTCTTTTAGTTACTGAAGTATAAATACACCAAATCACTGTCTATAACTTATTATTATCATGCTAGATAGCTATGCCCCATTTCCTAATAAGAATTATGTACTTGGAAAATGGAGAGAGGAGAGGTTGGGTGGGTAGTCAGTAAATATGATTGTGTTACATTTTCATTTTTCTCACAGGAGCAAAGGGTAATGCTATTGCCATTCCGGTATTTCAGCAATTTTGGAAATTCTGTGTCTGCTGGAAACGGCATGGAAAATCCATTTACCAAATACGTTGATTTGGAATGGCAAGAAGATCGGAACATATTTATATTTTATAGTTACATATAGTCTATAGTAATTAAAACATTGTCAATATTTGAATCATATCTTTTCGGCATGTGCTGTCATCGCATCATAGTTTTGGCATGTGCTATCAATTTATCATTCTATGCTAGAAAATCCTTTTATTGATTAGCGGCCAGAAGGATACACCTAAATGATTCTGAAGCATCTGTGCTTTCTGTCTCATACATGAGGCATGAGATTATTGCATCAATCGTGTATTTGCTATATATGCCAATTATGAGTATCAGCCAAAACTTGAGGGATGCAGTGAGGCACTACGTAATTAAGGTTTCTTAGCAAATACCTGAATGGGATATGGGTTGGTATTGTATTAACCTTTTCCTTTTCAGCTTTAGTTCAAGTCGGTATCTTGATCTTGAATACCATGATTAGTAATTTCCCTTAAATTTGAAGAGAGAAAATGTGTAGGATGTATGAAACTACGCTCTCCCTCAGTTGTATAGTTTTAGTCTTGAAGGATTCTTGCTTATGGTGAAGTAGTACTTTTATACTCATTCATTTTGATATTAATACAGGCCTGGAGCTACTAATGGCCCTGTTGGAGTTGGAAAGTCGGATTGTGTTTCACAGCAGACTGGATTGGGTATGCGTCCTTCCATTCCAAGGCCTGAACAGGATAACACTTCCCTTCTCAATGATAGGAGAGATCGCCCTTTTGGCTCAGATAAGGAAAGAGTGAATCTAAGAGCTGCTAACAAGTATGACATTTTATTTTTAGTACATAGTTGTTAGAAGTTATTGTTATTTTCATTTTTTATTTCCCATAACAATCTGGTTGCATTTTCTTGTGAAGAATGCGCCTTCTCACTTCTGCTTTTCCAGTCCTATTTTTGTTTGATTATGCTTTGTTTATGATTTTTTGAATCCATCTGATGCTCAGGACAAATGTCCGTAATGATTTTAATTCTGCTAGTCCTACTTCAAGCACAAAAATGAATGCATCTGTTCGGGCTCCACGATCAGGATCAGGCGTTGCACCCAAACTGTCCCCAATTGTTCACAGATCAACTGCTTCTAGTGATTGGGAGCTTTCTCACTGTACGAATAAGCCCCCTGCTGCTGTTGGAGCTAACAATCGCAAACGCATGGCATCAACACGGTCATCATCACCGCCTGTTGCCCACTGGGCTGGCCAGAGGCCTCAGAAGAGCTCCCGCACAGCAAGAAGAACAAATTTCATTCCTATTGTTTCAAGCAATGATGAACAACCTGCTTCAGATTCTGTATCTGATGCCACTGGTAATGAAATGGGGTTGGGATTTGCTAGACGGTTATCTGGCAGTTCTCCTCAGCAAGTTAAAATAAAAGGTGAACCTTTGTCTTCAACTATGTTATCTGAAAGTGAGGAGTCGGGGGCTGCTGAAATTAAATCCAAAGATAGAACCAAAAAGTCTGATGAGATAGATGAGAAAGCTGGACTGGGTGTTCAAAAGGTGTCAACACTGGTGATGCCATCAAGAAAAAATAAGATGGTTTCTGGAGAAGACATGGGAGATGGTGTTCGGAGGCAAGGGAGGACTGGGCGGGGAGTTGGTTCCACAAGGTCCTTTGGGCCATTGACAGTGGAAAAACTTGGAAATGTGGGAACAGCTAAACAGCTTCGAAGTGCAAGACTTGGTTTTGAAAAGACTGAAAGGTTTCTCCCCATTTTTTATTTATCTAGAATATAATCTCTCCGTTTTTTTGTAGACAAAATATTTTTGTTCATATGATGCCTGTCTCATAATTCTGTGAAATGTTTTACTCAGCAAGGCAGGTCGTCCACCGACTAGGAAACTTTCTGACCGTAAGGCTTATAAACGTCAACGACATACAACAATCAATTCAACTGCAGATTTTCTTGGTACTTGTCCTCTATTCTAAAGAAGTGTAATATTGGATTCCTTAATATATGTTATTTATAGTTTGGTCTTCAACTTATTTTTGGGTTGCTTTGTTTAGTTGGTTCAGATGATGGACATGAAGAGTTGTTGGCTGCTGTGAACGCTGTAATTAATCCTGGTACAGATCTTGCTGAAAGAAGAGTTTATTTTATCACCAAAACCCTTGTTTCTGTTGGATTGACTGACTTGATTGTCACTTCAGGTCATGCCTTTTCCAGCCCATTCTGGAAGCATATAGAGCCCTTCTTCGGTTTTATGTCTGATGTAGACATTGCTTATTTAAAGCAACAGGTGTTTTCTCATTTCTTTTATAGACATTTTGAATAATAATTTCTCTTTAACTGACATGATAATGTTGACATTCATAGTTCCCCACTGAATTTTGTTATGTAGAATAATCAATTTAGATTCATGTCATATTCAAAACAATCATGGTGAAAATGTTTGTGTATGCTAAGAACACCTTTGACTTGCATGTTACTTAGTGGGTCTCGATCATATTATGTACAACATAATTTTATGAAATGTTTGTGTCATATTTAGAATAGTCAGTTTAAATTCATGTCATATTCAAAACAATCATGGTGGAAAATATTTGTGTATGCTAAAAAACACCTTTGACTTGCATGTTACTTGTTGGGTCTCAATCATATTATCTGCAACATAACTTTATGAAAGAAAATGTGGCGAGTTTACTTAATTTATTTCCATGTAATTTTCATAAACTCTTCTTTTGGTTATAGGCTCTTAATTGTCTGTATATAGTCATTAATAATTGTAGGTTAGTTGTATTGATGATGCATAGAAGATTCATCCATTGAATTTTGCATATTATCCTGAATATTATACAGATCCACGGGCACTTCATTGCGCGAGAAAAAGAATGATGCAATTATCTTGATAACGTAGGTCTGCAATATGTGTTAAAAACTAGTTTCATGGATTTTGAGTAAAACTATAATTTAGTTGTCCTTATGTTTCATTGGTTGAACTGTCAAATAGCATGTCATGGATTTTGGTGAAAAACTATTCATTTAGTTGTCCTTATTTATCATTGGTTGAACTGTCAAATAGCATGTCATGGTGTGGCATACTTCATTAATTTAACTGCACTTATTTTATTTGTACAATTTTGTCAAATATGTTTTTGACTGATCAAGTATGGTGTGGCATACTTCTTGTTTTCTCAATGCACTACTGTTTCACTATTATTGACTTCGCTCTGTGTTCTAGCCTCTAGGTCACATATTTTTTTTTTCTAGGTCACATTAACCTTGCTAATGTGAATACTTAAAAAAAATCACGTCCAAATCTAATACTCCCTCCGTAATTTTTGACCCAAAATGAGTGTTTTTTATTTCTATTTAGAAAGTTAAGTTAGTTATGCATGTATTGTCAATAATAAGCTAGTTAGTATCCCTTAAGTTTGTTATAACTCAATCATGAGAATGCAAAAGTAAATATACCACACTAACTTCTCCTTAATTTTTCTCAAAATAGAAACAAAGACACTCATTTTGGAAGGGAGGGAGGGAGTATGTATTTTTTTTTTCTCCCATTGATTGGATTCTTTGGATGATTATTTAATGATTTTGCATGTAGTTTAGATCAGGGTGTACAAGTTCGTTTTTCTATCTTTTGAACATCTAAAATATTATGAAGGCATGATTTTATTAATTTATAGAATCTGGGCATAATAGAATCTATATTTTCCCTGAGAAAGTTCTACAATGGATAATAGTAATTACAGTATTGCTACTTCCACATTTTTCTTTCAGGCAAATCTCGGATCCAGTCTGTTGGCACCAACACCAGTACCTTTTGATGTAGATGGCGATGCTGTCCTTAATGGATTTGGGTTTAATGAAAATGAAAAGGGGATGAAGCTTTCTACTGAAACAAATTATGGTGAACTTATGGGACAGGGGATGGAGGATCAAAATATGATCCCCCTTTGTCAAAGACTCATAGCTGCTTTAATTCCTGAGGCAGAAAATGTAGAGGTCTGGAGTGGTGGAAACGAAGATGCTAGTATTGATGTATATGGAACTGGATATGAACTGGATGAAGAGTTGGAACTGGGGAGTTCAAATCACCAGTCACTCGTAGACTTCTCACATACTGGACGTACTGCTCTCAATGGTTACAGAATTAGTGGGAAGCCTGAACACAATGATCAAGAAAGTAATTTATTGGGCATCTTAAATGTGGGGCTAAACTCAAATTTCTGTGATTCCCAAAATGGCTTATATGGTGACCAGAGACTGATGCCTAGTATGGCTTGCTCAGAAATCCAGTATGATAATATGGATATTAATGAAAAACTTCTCTTGGAGATTCAAAGTATTGGAATCTTCCCTGAGGCAGTGGTATGTGTGTTTCTGTTGATCTTAGATGCTAATTCTGCATTTTAATTTTTTGTCCATGCAATCCATATTTGGTGCTAGCTAATTGGTTTTTTCTGTATGTCATAAGTTAGTTTGTTGAATGATGCATAAAGCAGTAAACTACCAATCCTGACTTCTTCTTTTGTATAATGCTCGTATGTTATTTTTGTTTGCATGTTCAGCCTGCCATAGCACAGGCAGGAGGTGGAGGAATCAACGAGGACATCAGCAAATTGGAGGAGAAATTACATGAGCAGGTAGCATTTGTGCTTATGTCTAATAAATCTCCTGAATTCCATACTTCATTATATTTATTGCATATTTTATCCTTTCAATATTATTACAGTTGTCCTGAGGTTCTTTTACCAGAACATTTGTATCCCTTCCTCTATGAGTCTCAGCAGGACTGAAAAGTTCTATTGCATAAATTATCATCTTCATATGCCGTATATTTTGTTGGTTTGCTGATGGTTTAGCTTGCTTGTATAATAGGTTTCCAAGAAGAAAGATTCCCTGGATAGACTGTTGAAATCTGCCTTGGAGAGAAAAGAATTCCAAGAAAGGTAAAAATTTATCTTGCTGCAGATTAATTTGTCTTATATGATTACTGATATTATTTTTTTCGGTGCTGAACCTTCTTAAATGATGTTAACATCTATTGTAAATTGTGTACAGGGAGTTAGAACAACGTGCCCTTGACAAACTTGTTGGAATGGCCTATGAGAAGTACATGGTAATATTCTTGGTTTTGAATGTCCCTTGTTTTTCCTTCTGTCACTCTAACTTTGACGTAATTATTTTTAAGGTACTTGAACTTTCACCTATGGACCCATTTTGGTTCCTGAACTTTTTTTAACCTAAATTAGTCCTTGAACTTTCAAATATGGACCAAAAATGGTCCTTGCCATTTGTTTATGTTAGTTTCTCTGTGAAGTGGTATGACGTGGAATTTTGGAATATAGTAAATAATTATTTCCAATCAATTATTTTGCTGACATGGCGGTCCAACTAAAAGTGGATCTGTTTTAACAGGGGTCTCTTTCTCTCATTTGCTTATATGTAATACTTATTTACTATCATTTCATTCATGTTACTTAGGATCGTTTTTCAGATCTCCAATCGGAGTATGATTTCATCTTAGTGAAGCTGCTCCAACTAATAAACTTTGTTTTACAGTCTTGTTGGGGTCCGAGTGCCACTGGTAGCAAGAGCTCCAGTAACAAGATGGCCAAGCAAGCTGCCTTAGCATTTGTTAGGCGGACATTAGAACGGTACCATAAGTTTGAGGAGACAGGTAAGAGTTGTTTCAGTGAGCCATTATTTAGGGATATGTTTGCTTCTGGATCCTCCCTCCACAATGGTGCGCAGTCAATAGATACTACTGCCGAAGGTGAATCTGCTAAACCACATGCCAGCACAGTCACGCGATCCTTGGAAGCTAGAGTTTCAGGTAATTCATTTAGTACTTACTGATTAAATAGTTCTGTTCAAAATAGAGTATTATTTGTATATCAAAATGAGATTTTCTTGCTCTCTACTACAGTTTCCATGGGTTCACAGCAAAGCCCTTCAATGACTTCAAAGTTGGGTCAGAACATGGATAATCAGGATATTAGTTCTGAGTTGCATCTGCCTCTAAATCACACTTCTGAACAAAGTATCAAACAAGATACATGGACAAATAGGGGAAAGAGAAGGGAATTGTTGCTTGATGATGTTGTTGGTATTGCGATTGGTGCCTCTTCAAACGGCCCTTCAGGCATTGGAAGTTCTCTTTCAAGCAGTACAAAAGGAAAGAGAAGTGAAAGGGATAGAGAGGGGAAAGGGCACGGCCGAGAGGTATTACCTAGAAATGGAACTAATAAGATTGGTCGGCCAACATTGTCCAATATTAAAGGAGAAAGGAAATCTAAATCAAAGCCCAAGCAGAAAACAACTCAGTTATCAGTATCTGTCAATGGCCTAATTGGCAAGATATCAGAACAACCCAAACCTGCAGTGCCTCCTGTGTCAAAGTCAAGTGAAATAACTGCCAGTAACAATACCAAGGAAAAAAGTGAGTTTGGCTTGGAAGAATTGGATGACCCTATTGATTTATCCCACCTGCAATTACCGGGGATGGATGTTCTGGGTGGTGATGATCTTGATGGCCAAGGGCAGGATCTTGGTTCATGGTTGAACATTGATGATGATGGGTTACAAGATAATGACTTTTTGGGCCTTGAAATTCCAATGGATGATCTTTCAGACTTGAATATGATGGTTTGAAGTTGCTATCTTTGTATAGTCTTGTTCCTTATACTATTGACAAACGAAACATAGTCGCGGTTGTCAAGAAATGACCTATCCCGTGGGTGGCCGTTTGGCTGTGAGCTCCACATTTAGGTTCTATAGATTCTTTTGTAGACTCTGCAGAAGTTGATTTATGAGCGAACCTCTCGGATGGTTTTTGGATTTTGCTCCTGTATTAAGTTGGTGACTTCTACTGTAAAGATCTTTTTGTTCAACCTACAAGTATCCTAGCGATTCCATCTTAGCAACTGTATCCAGGCTGTAGCTTTTACAAATCGGAGAACAATTTCTCTTGTACATACATTTATATTTCTAATAAACAGTTTTTTCATTTAGTGCAATAATCTCTTGGCTTGCACTGAGATATAGGTATTTTCCCCCCTTCTCCCTTCTGGTTTGTAATCTTAAATTGATCCATTCTGTAGATTGCACCAACTACAGATGAGAATTGTGGTGAAACTGTTTTGTTTAGGGAGTCTCTTTCTTCAGGAAAGAGACTAAAATTAATCAAGTGAAGAAATGTAGGTTATTTTGGTTAACTCTTCTCGATTGATTAATTCCTCTCTCTCTCTCTCTCTCTCCTCTTATTTATACTATCCCTTCGGATGCATTTCACAGGTTTCCAACTGTTATGTCTACATCTCAAGGTATCTTCAATTATCTACCGAGTCCTGTCTGGCTAGCTGATGGTATAATTTTACCTCACCTATTATTTGCTTGCTCCTATTTTTAAGTATCATGATGCAGGTATGTCAGTGTTCCGACTTGGATTTGGATATTTTGCTTGGAGAGCAATTCAGGAAGTGACCTAATACACCATTTTGGTTGCCTGAGATGTGAGAATATTGAATTCCTTCAATACATTTGTTGATCAAAGCACATGATGTTATTATGCGGGGATCTAGCTAGAGGTGGTTTGGAGATTATTTTTCAAGATGATGTTCCTGTTTGCATTTGCCAATACGTCTTCCAAAGAATACTCAAGTAAGTCTATCATCCCATCTCTGAAGTTTTCATTACAACCACAAGACACTTTATTCTGTAGCTTTAATTTGTTTTCTGTTGTGCTGATTTTTTGGTGGTAAAGTGTGAATTTTGTGGTTAGCTCACTATCCAGGGCTGGCATGAATTATATCATGCACCTTGCTAGGAATCCGTTGATCTTTTAGATGTTGAAGACAGTCTTGTATGCATAAGATGTTCCATTTTTACTTGCTGTTCTCAATTGAATTCATTTCAAGTGTCTCATTCTTTTATGAGGTATTTGGAGGTTCCACGGCAGGACTGTGTCCAAACATTGGTTTTGAATGACTTTTGGGGGCTCTTCTCCTTCTAAGTTTCATTACATGAATCTTGATAAGCTTTATCTTTCTCTTTTGAGTTGAGTGTGGCAAGCTGAGATGAAGTCCTTTGATTTTGACATATGGGCTATTTTCATTTGTTGCAAGTTTCAGTGTATCAACAAATTGCCAACTGCCTGCCCCTATCTATCTAAGTTTTGGCTAATTATAGTGACATGTGATGATGAAACAGCACAGCACGCTTGTCGAGAAATGTGGATCACCATAGCCCGGACCAGGAGTAGAGAACACACTGGTTGAAGAAATGTAGGTGAGTTGAATCCAAGCAGGTACTTATTATTATTATTGCTGGTTTTGCTATGGTAGGTAGGTTTAGGTTCCCAAATGAGGCTCATTATTTTGTCTCATATTTCTGATGCTCCAAACTCCAATGTCTATGCATGCCTCGTTAAGTGCCTAGCCACGTTCCATGAATAATCTATGAGCCTCTATTTAGGGGTGTAAACTAGTTGTGCCTTAAACGAGTCGCTCGAGCTTGTCTTGCTCAATATTCAGTCCAGACTCTTAATAATCGAGCTCAAGCCTAAGTTTAGACTCTGCTTTTTGTTGTTTTGGGGGTTGTTTCATTTGTTTGGAAGAGAGACAAACCAGAGAGTTTTAGGTTAATCTAGAAGTTGAGATCAGCCACCTGTACCGTTTTTTCCATTGTTTGAGTTCTAAAAGGAGATAATGTTTGGGTTAATTTGTTAATTAAAGATAGATTAGCGAGAAATGTGGGGACAAAAGGTGTTGAGTTGATATTTGAGTGTACAAGTGAAACGCTAAGTATAGTGTCGTGGAATGATACGTGGATGTTAAATGAAATCACTGTCCTAACGGAGTTATAAATAGTTATAGTCAAAGACTGGTTGTTCATTTTATAGTATAATATAAACATGGCATATGTAGTGTAGAATAGTGTGGTTTGATTCCTTGATGTGTCTGGCACTGCCTCTCTCTCATTGGTAGCCCTTAGGGTGGTGGACTCATTTTCTTCCTTGTGCTACAAGAAACTCCTTTATTTTTACACCATGCATTACTATTTTCTAATGTGTGTCGACAACAAAGCCCAACTTCTAATTTTCACTCACCTTGCAGTAAATTTCAAATAATTGGATAACCTACTTAAAATACAACATTGCTAGTTGGATCGTGTGTCATTGTTTTATTGACCTGACATGAGACGAGTTATTTAAGTTTAAAAAAAATAAAGAGTTACTCTTGTTGTACAGCTTGCTATATATATTTATACTATGTTAGGAGAAAATATGTGCACACTTTTATAAATTTGTGAGTTTACTTTATAAATCTCATTGATAACATATTTTAAGTATAAAAAACAAATAGTTTGGAATCAGTACTCACAAAGCAAGAAATGACTTTGACTGATTCAAACCAATAACAACATGACATCTCATTCAATTTCACATACATGCACCAGATGAACTTGTGGATGTTGTCTACTAATTGTAAACGAGGATTTACTAACGGTTTAAGTTTTCTAAATTTTCTTTAATTAAGTTTTAAAGTTCGAGTTTAACTGTCAACAGCATATGATCTTTATTGTGTAGCTCTAACATTCAAAAAGAAAATTATATTGGAATAAATATTTACATCACTATTTTAAAGTATGTATAATTAAAGAAAAAACAATATATTGGAGGGTGCTTTGGGTTAAATTGAAATTAAACGTAGATGTACGTGTGCCCTTAAATTCAAGGACACATCAAAATATAGGTATAAATGATATAGAGATCTCCAATGTATGAGAAACTCACTATTTGTGCTCTATCAGTACTCAGTTTTCATACTATTTAGTCACGTAGGCCCCTTTGTTAGGTTTAGTTAATGGAACCGTTAATTCGCTGACGTGGCGCTAACTTGGTATTTAATTTAATATTAATTAATTATTAATTTCATATGTGTCGATCGTG
>JAYMTA010002637.1:0-16023 GCA_036897625.1 Pelargonium cotyledonis | reverse complement strand
TAGACATAGGTGCATGGAGGTGTGTTGAGAGCTTTCCAAGACACTTAGTGAGCTAGTACCATGGGAGACATATTCATGGGCGCTTGGAAGCGTAGAGGCTACGAGACCTTGAGACTAGTTTGTTCGCTGAGCCTTTCATGAGCGCTAGTGTTTCACAATTCATGGCTGTTAGATTCTTGCTTGTAGAAGCTTGTTGATGCTAGTAGATTTTTACATCGTTCCGGATCAAAGGGATTCGATCGAGGAACATTTGGAGGCCGAAAGCATGAAGTGGTGCTAGAATAGGTTCGACACCGCGGCGTGGATGTTGGGTGCAGCGGTGTGGAGGCTAGGCGCTGGGGCGCCCCGCACGGACAGACATATCCGCATTTGGCTGCTAGGGGGACAATCCTATCCGCGTTTTACTTCTAGGAGACAACCCTAACCCTGTTTTGCTGCTAGGAGGACAGACTTATTCCCATTTTTCTGCTTGAAGGTAAAAGCTACTCCAATTTCATTGTTGAAGCTATTAATGAGCCCAGATTCACTCCCGCACCATTAGAAAATATTATTTTGAGCATTTCATGGGTGTTTTTGGAGTTAAGAGGCCTCTTAGAAGCATTTTCCATACTTAGTTGAATTTTAAACAAGTCTTGGACTTTCGCTAGGAGCCTTATGCTTGTTGGAGCTCTAGGCCTAGTGTTGGCACAACTTCTAGGCCTAGAGTTGCTAGAGCTCTTGGTCTTACAAGGACTCCTTGTTAGGGCTAGCATTGTTGAGACTAGTTATGCTAAGCCTAGCTTGCTGGGGTTAGCCTTGCTGAGACTAATGCTGAAGGGACTAGCCTTGCTAAGCCTAGTTTGCTAATACTAGTTTTACTAAGCCTAGCTTGCTGAGACTAGCTATGCTGAGCCTAACTTGCTGAGACTAGTTATGCTGAGCCTAGCTTGCTGAGACTAGCTATGTTGGGCCTTTATCCTTGCTAAGCCTGGCCTCTAGCCTTACTGAGGCTAGTCCTAGCTTCTCTAGCCTTCATGATCAAGCCGAGATATGCCTTGCGTGACTTGTCTAGGCATAGTAGAGCTTTAATCTTGACTTGGGCCGGGACCATTTCTAGTCTTCGTGGACCCGGCTCGGGCGACCTGATTATTTTATACTCGCTACGTGGCGTCTTGTGAGTCACTGAAGGACTTATGATTTTTTAGGTAGCATTAGTTTCCCCCTACTCCTTGCAATTCTGATTTATCGGTATCGCGTAGGAGTTATCAGTTGCAGCTTGAGTCTTGAATTTTGATTCCGCTGGGATAACTTTTAGTTGTGACGTCAGGCTGGTATATTCCATGAGAGTAAATATTTGAGGCTTGTGTCATCATTTCCCATTTTTGTCTAAGGTTGGATATTTTTTCCTCAAATGCTCCATCAAAATTAGGAAGGGAATGTGGGAATTTCTTGGGAACTTGTACTAGATCTACTATTTCGTTTTCTAATGACTCCCTCTTCCTTCTTCAATCCCTAGTCTTTTTTAGCAAAAATTTGAACATTCTCTTCTTCTAGCCTCCTCTCTCATTTTGAGAACCTCAAGGGTGGAGTTTCAAGCTTTGGACAAGAGTAACTTGGAAAAGGTTAGTTCTTCTTCCACATTACTTTTTTTTACTTTAATTCTGCTCTTCTTTTACCTCAATTGGTGGCCTCCATTATAGGTAGAAGATTGAAAAGCTTTATTTGAGGTGATTGGATTTTGAAGATTGGAAGCTTGTTTTGGACTTTTCTCATACCCAAGGGTCGTTTCTCCAAGTTTCGTGGTGATTAGGTAAGTACTTCACCTTCAAACCATGGATTGAAAGCTTGAAAATGGCTAAAAATGGAGGAAAAAATGAATCTGTCCATCACTGTTCACATGTCTGGCGCCGCGGCGCTTGCACCTGTTAGCAACCAAATTTTCAATTTTTCCTTGTTGAATTTGGGAATCTAGGGCTGATTTGTGGGCTATTTTTTGTCGATTCTAGCAATTTGTCATGCTCCTTTGTTGTGTTAGAGTCCTAGTGAGCTTGGTCTTCATTTTTTCCTTTGCTAGCTCTAACATCTTACCATACATTTCTTTCTAGTACTAGTAGACTTATAAAGATTATGCTTCTCAATCTTGTAGGTTCTTTGGCTATGGCTGGTGCTATAGATGGAGATCTTGAGTGTTTATCTCCTCTAGGCATGGATGTTGTTGCTTCGCCCACTAGGTCCATTGAGGCTGCTGAGCTTACTCTAGCGCGGGGCTCTTCTTTGATACGTCTTCCTTTTTTAGATGATGTTCTTTGGCTATGGCTCTTCTTTGCTCGCCTATGAGAGTAGACATTTTATTGGTCTCAGTTCACTATTGGCCTTACTCTGCCGTTAGATCCCTTTTTAGAAGAGTTGTTTATGGAAATAGGTATTACTCCTTACGATACTTATGCTGGTTTGATTAGGTGGACAGTTGCCTTTGCTGCATTATGCTGTCTAAGGGGGCATTTTCTGAGTCTTGTATGGTCGGTCTACCTCCTCAAAGATGGAAGGTATTATGGTGTCCGCTCGTCACAAGGTAGTGAGGTTATTTGATTCTCATACCCACCGCTTCGATCTTTGGACTTCAAGGAGGTTCTTTGTTGCCTCCAAGAGGAGGCTCTTCTTCAAGGCGCTCGTAGGAGACAGGTTCAGGGTATTGTTCCTTTGATTCATTTGGAGCCCTAGGAGGCGTGACTTTTCTTGGCGTATCCATGGTGACCTAGTGGATCTGGTTTGAGGGGAGGACTACGTTCCTCGTCCTTTTGAGTGTCCACCTACTGAGAGCACAATTGGTTCTAGAAGTAAGTATTTACTTTGAGCTTTGTCAATATTTCAATGCTTCCACCATATTTGTTATTTTCATACTTGTTATTTTAAATCATGCCTTCATATCCTTGTAAGACTTTCTTCATGGACTCATGCTGGGAGAGAGGTCTACAACCAAAGCCACTTTGCCAGAAGATGCAAGAGACTTGAGGGCAATATTCATTATATTCCTTTGGTGGGTCTTAGAGAGAGCTCTTCATCCAAGAAGAAGGTTGTTGGGCCTGAGTCAGTTGTTTCCGTTGATCAGGGGTTTCTTATTGAGCAGGATGCTCTAGCTGAGCATGAGGGCCAGCTGAGACTAGAGTAATTGCTGAAGCTGGAGGGCTAATTGAGACTAGAGGGCTAGTTGAGGCTGGAGAGACAGCTGAGACTAGAGTGTCTGCTGTGGCTAGAGGGCTAATTGAGACTAGAGTTCAAGTTGAGCCTATTGAGATAGCTGAGCAAGAGGATGCAGCTGAGACTAGAGTGTTTGTTGATGCTGGAGGGCTAAATGAGTCTAGAGCTCCAGCTGATCCCATTGAGATAGCTGAGAAGGAGGATGCAGTTGAGTTGATGTCTCCAACTGTTGAGGAGTTGCTTGCCGAGCTATCTTCTTCTTCTGGCGCTGCTATGATGAGTTCACTACTACTATGTCTATCGATTTGCCCCAGCGCAAATATGCTGAGACTATTGGGGGTAAGAGGTTCTGGACCCCTGGCCTTGAGGATGGGTTAGTGATATTGCTTGAGGATGAGCCCCTAGCTAAGAGGCCATCTCCCAGCAGAGCTTTCTCTTCTTCTGTTATGTACGTCACCCTTAGTGTTGAGAGTTTTATATCAGAGGAGACTACTATGAACATGGCTCCAGAGAGTGTTATGGTACCTTTAGATGTGACTCCTGAAGTTGAGTCAGCCCGTTGCATGGTTCAGGCTTATCTCATGATTGGCATTTCTTTGCCAAGTGAAGTTGATGCAGACTTTGTTGAGGTAGCTGATGGAGAGCCTCAGGTCCCAACACCACCAGACAGTGTTGCAAATTAGCCTGTTTCTAGATCTTATCACCCTTTGTTGGAGCTAGCTAGAGGAGTTTGCATTGTAAGTTTACTTGTTATGTCTTTGTCTTTCAATTTCATAAGTCATATGCTATTTTACAAAGACTAGTGTATGCTCTTTCTTTATGTGTTCTAATGCCCTTCCATGTTGCAGGTTGAGCGGGCTAGGAGATTCATTCACGCTGAGCTCAACCACCACTATGATATAACTGAGAAGCTGACAGCATAATCAAAAGATCGTGAGGAGGAGATTTCCATCTTGGTAGAGGCGCATGATAGTGAGCTTGCCTCTATGAAGGCAACTCATGAGAGTGAGATAGCCTCATTGAGAGAGGTTAGGATCAATGATATTGCTTCTTTCATAGCGAGAGACCTTGAGGATAGTGCTTTTGTGGAGAAGGCTTATGCTGCTGAGATTGCCTCCTTGAAGGAGGGCTTCCAAGGTGAGAGATAAGTCACAATCAGGGCTCATAAAGAGCGCTTGAGGGGTGTTGAGAGAGAAAGGTTTGATCTCAAGACAAGTTATGAGACCTTGGAGTAGAAGCTGAAGGGCTTTCAAGAGGCACTAGATACATCTCATGCATCGCTAAAGCCATATCAGACTAGAGTTGCTGGTTTAGAGTTAGCCTTGACAGAGACTATTAAGCAGAGAGAGGCTTTTGTAGCTCTATTGAGAGCTTCTGAGGCCTAGGTGGTTGGCCTGGAGCTGGCCTTGCAGAAGGCATCTGGGCAGAGAGAGGTTTTTGCATCTTCCTTTAGAGCCTATGAGGCCAAGGTAGTTGACATGGAGCAGGCCTTGCAGGAGGCTTCGAAGGAGAGGAAGACTGCAGAGGCTTCGTATTTGACGCTAAAGAAGACTTACAAGTCTCTTAGCCATTCTCACAAGAAGGTTAGTCTCCTTTATTATTTTATTGCTTCATGTCTAAGAGTAGTTTCTATTTCAACACGATGCATGCCTAGGTTGAATTATAAGACTTTAGACTTGGCTTAGAACCTTGAATTTGTTGGAAAATTCTATCTTTGCTTCCTTAGCTGTTTATCCTTCCCTATGTGCTTATCAAATTTCCATATCATTTTCCAGATTCAGGAGGAGATTGCAGCTTTCAAGGCTAGCCTTGAGAAGGGCAAGTCTATTATTCCATTTGAGGACTCTCAGGCTATCTTTGATGAGTACCTGAGGAGCTTTGATTTTTCTAAGAGTTTGGGTGAGAGGATTCGACAGGGTTATTCCCAGGGGAGGAACGATATCCTTCGCGTTGCTGCTAGTGATGGGGTTCCTCTAGCCACTTTGAAGAAGTGGTTCTTGGATCCTACTTGTGAGCCCAAGTTGAGGCCTTACCATTTTTTGTTCTCCTTCACTCTAGAAGAGTACTTGGACACTCGAAAGTTCGACAAGATAGGTCGTGGAAACCCGACTCCATGGGTAGCACCGAGGCTTGATTGGACAAAGACCTTAAAGGGAAAGTATCCAAGAGTCTCCAGCTATACTTATTCCACTGAGGCACAAATTCGGTCCATTGAGGCTTGATGGGGCCTTAAGAAGGTGTGGCTACTTACTTGTGATCATCTCATAGGTGTTCCTCTCCCAGGTAGTCTTCGTATGAAGATATCAAGTCCTAGGGAGCTTGTTTTGGTGGCGAAACCTGAGGAGGATCCTCATGAGTTTGACCTCCCTGTACAGCCTGAGGCACCTTGAGTTTGTCTCACATATCATTTACTTTATGCTTCTTAGTTGTAGACTTTGTTTTATGGCCCCAGTTTTAGGTAACCTTGGTGACTTAATGTACTTGGATTATGTATGAGCTCTTTATCTATCCACCTTGTTTTGCATGTATGTATGATTGGATGTATGTTTGAATGTATGATCCATATCTTTTGTATAATTCCTTGTAGATGTTTGTGTCCCCTAGGGTAGAGTCTTGCGTGACGTCTACTCTTTGTAGGGTAGAGAGAGGCTAGAGGCGTAGCCTTACCCCCTTGGTGTGTTAAGGTTGTCATTGGATGGATGGCCTAAGTCTCCGTGGATGGCATCACTTGAGGTGACTTCTCGCATGAGAGACTTGTTTTGTTAGAATATTTAAGCACGAGGCAGGGCTGTGCGTACTGAAGGTGTGAGGCTAGGCTCAGTATGTGAGGCCAGGCTCAACATGTGAGGTTAGGCTCAACATGTGAGGCTAGGCTTAACACTCCTGGGATGTGAGGCTAGGCTTAACATTTCTAGGAAGTGAGGCTAGGCTCAGCATGTGAGGTAAGGCTCAGCATATGAGGCTAGGCTCAGCATATGAGGCTAGGCTTAGCATGTGAGATAGGCTCAGCATATGAGGCTAGGCTCAGCATATGAGGCTAGGCTCAACACGTGAGGCTAGGCTTAGCATGTGAGAATAGGCTCAACATATGAGGCTAGGCTTAGCATGTGAGGCTAGTCTTAGCATGTGAGACTAGGTTCAATATATGAGGCTAGGCTCGACACTCCTAGGTTGTGAGGTTAGGCTCAACATGTGAGACTAGGCTTATCATTTCTAGGATGTGAGGCTAGGCTCAGCATGTTAGGCTAGGCTTAGCACTTGAGTTGAAGCGTTGTTCCTTTTGGAGGCAAGCACTTGGTTTGGAAGGTGATGTCTAAGCTCCACACACCTGTGTGAGGCAAGGTTGCACACATTGTTGAAGTGTTGCCCCTTTCAAGGGCAAACACTTGTCTTGGAGGTGACGGCTAGGCGCCGCATGCCTGCGTGAGACTAGGCTACACACATAGTTGAAGTGTTGCCTCTTTCGAGGGTAAGCACTAGTCTTGGAGGTAATGGTTGAGCGCCGCACACCTATGTTGGTTGGCATCAGTCACGCTGCATGCTTTAGGTCTTGTTGGAAGACCGTTTATTTTTTACTTAAAGATGAGTTCTCTTTGTGTACACAAGAATTTTGACAACATACTTCAGTCATTCATATTACTCATAGAAATGTACAAGTTAATGTACAAGTTGGTTGCCCTGTCCTTGAAGGTCTACATGTCTAGTTATGCCTCTCAAGGGTAGTAATTTTTGAGATTGTCAACATGCCATGGGTTGGGAAGATCAAATCCTTCTTGGTCTTCTATGTGATACGTGCCTGGGCAAACCACCCTGATGACTCGAAATGGGCCTCCCCAGTTGGGAACGAGCGTGCCACCCTTGGGGCGCTCTTCTATACCTTCATACTTTTGAAGGACCCAATCACCCACTTTGAACTCTCGGGTATAAACCTTAGAATCATGGAAGAACTTGGTGGCTTGTTTGTGCACTGCTAGGACCAAGGCAACTTTCATTCTTACTTCCTCAGCAAAGTCTAGATCAGCTAAGCAAGAGCGAATGTCTCCCTCCTCATTAAAGCATTCGGTCACAACTGTGGGCATAGTGAGTTCTACAAGTAGGACTGCCTCTGACTCATAGACTTTTCTCCAGTGGCTGCTTTTGAGAGTAGTTTTAAGTGACCACAAGACTAAGTAAAGCTTATAGTACCATTTATTGTGGTGCTTCTTCATGGTCTTCTTCAAGCCTTTGATTATTTTCTTGTTTGCTGCCTCGGCTTTCCCCTTTCCCTAAGGGTGTGAGACAGAAGACTTCCAATGCTTGACATGGAATTCCTCACACATATATGTAAAGCCTTGCTGGAACTAAGTCCCATGGTCAGAGACTATGGCCTGGGGAAGCCCATAGCGGGTGAATATGTCCTCGCGCACGAAGTCCATGACATTTTCTTGGGTAATGTTGGCTAGAGGCCTCACATCTACCCACTTAGTGAAGTAATCTACTGCTACCACTTAGAAATTCTTCCCCTTGGACTCAGGGAAGGGTCCAATAATGTCAGTTCCCCACATAGTGAAGGGGCAAGTTACTAGCGCTGAGTATTGCTCTAGTGTTGGGGCTCGTGGGATTTCTGCATGGAGCTGGCAGTCGATGCACCTTCAGACGCAGCGGTCTGGGTCATTTCTTATGGAAGGCTAGTAGTAACCTTGGCTCAAGATCTTCTCAGCTAGGCTCTTGGCTCTAGGGTTATGGCCATAAGACCATATGTAAACTTCTTCCAAGACCTTAGCAGTCTCATCAGGGTAGAGGCAATGAAGGAAAGGCTTGTAGAATGATCTTCTATATAAATTGTCTTTCTCACTCACCATGTAGCGTGTTGAGCGCTTGACTATGGCATTAGCTTCAGTTGAGTTTTCAGGAAGCTTTTTGTCTACCAAGTAATCAAGGGCATCATCAATCCAGCATTTAGGCCTCTCATGTATAGCCTTGACTTGGATCGGTACCTCTACAACTAGTGTTGTTTGAATTTGCACATGCATTCCCATAGGCACATCTTTGTAGTCTTTAGAGGCAATTTTTGAAAGAAAATCGGCATCTATATTGTATTCACATGGGACTTGCACATGAGTTGTGAATCACATCTTATTTCAAGGGTTTTGATGTCTAAGGAACTAGCCATTTCCATGCCTGCTAGAAGAGCTTCATACTCCGCCTGGTTATTGGTGACCTTGAAATCTAGTCTTAGATCCCAAGTTTCCTTGTGTCCCTCAGGTGAGATGAGCATGATCCCGCCGCCACCTCTACTTTTGTTAGAAGAGCCATCAACACATAGGACCCAAAGATTCTTGGGTAAGGTTTCAAGTGCTTGTAGCTCAATTTCACCATCATGTCCTTTCCTTTTTCTTTGTTGGCTTAGAGTGGCCGGCTACTGGGGTTTGCCCAATGAGATTTGTGTCATCCTCAATAGGCTTAGTGAAGTCACATTCTGTAATAAAGTCTACTCAAGCTTAAACTTGATAGCCGTCCGAGGTTGGAACTAGAGGTCGTATAAGAAGAGCTTTAGTGCCCACTTTGTAAGGTGCCTTCCAAAATCTCCATCCATAACTTTCCTGAGAGGAATGTTAGTGATGACGGTGATTTGGTGAGCCTCAAAATAGGGGCGCAGCTTGACGCTGGCCTGAAATAGGGTGAAAGCCAATTTCTCTATCCTAGTGTGGTTCATTTCTAATGGACCCAGGGCATGGAAAATGAAGTAGATTGGCTTTGGGAGCTTTTTTTCATCTTTGACGAGCACTTCTAAGACAATGCGGTCAGAGGCTGAGATGTAGAACTGGAGCCTATCCTTTGGTGATGGGGTGGCCAACTTAGGGAGTTGAGCCAAGCATTGCTTAAGTTCGTTGAATGCCTTGTTGTATTCTAGATTCCATTAAAATTTGTCACTTGTGTTTTTTAAGACTGAAGAATGAGAGTGATTTCTCAACAGCGCATGAGATGAAGCTACTCAAGGCAGCGATTCGACCTGTAAGTTGTTGGACTTTCTTGAGGCACTTGGGCTCGCCCATGGTGAGGAGAGCTTAAATTTTTCAGGATTAGCTTCAATGCCTCTCTCACTCACTATGACTCCTAGAAATTTCCCAGCGCTCATCCCAAAGAAGCATTTGGTTAGGTTCAGTTTCATGTTGTAGAGTCTAAGTGTTGGAAAGGTCTCTAGGAATTTAGCTAGATGTGAGCCTACTCTAAGGGTTTTTATAATCATGTCATCTACATACACTTTAAGGTTTCGCCCTCTTTAGGTGGGGGAAAACCTTATTAACCATTCTTTGGTAGGTAGCATCAGCATTTTTAAGGCCAAATGGCATGACAATATAACAATAAATAGAACCACTTGCTATAAATGAGTCGATGAGCTTCCCAAGGTTAGGAAAGGGGTCGTCATCCTTTGAGAAGGCGAGGTTTAAGTTGGTGAAGTCAACACACATACGCCACTTTTTTGAAGCTTTGGGAACCATGACTACATTTGCAAGCCAGTCGGTGTATTTGACTTCTGTTATAAATCCAGACTTCAGTAATTTCTGGACTTCTTCAGCAATGGCTATCTCTTTCTCCATGGAGTAGTTCCTCATGCGCTGCTTGACAGAAATAGAACCTGGAATGATGTCTAGCTTGTGCTCAGCAATGGAAGGGTCAATGCCTAGCATGTCAGCTGGAACCCAAGCGAACACATCCACATTGGCCCTAAGGAGGGAAATGAGTTTTTCCTTGAGGTAAAGAGGCAATTTCTTGCCAATCTTAGTAATATTTTTAGGGTTAGACTCATAGAGGATGAGATCTTCTGTCTCACTCTGAGCCTCAAGGAAAACTTTTTTGACTCTAAGATCAAAGTCCTCTAGTTCCACGCTAACTTGGCATGTTCAAAATTTTTCAGCCTCTTCTTCAGCTTCCATATCTATTTCTGCCTCCTATTCCTCCTCTGGGTCTTCCTCATCGCCTCCAATGATTGCTAAAAGGTTTTCATTTGCCTTAACACTTTCTTTAGTTGGAGGTTGAGGAGTAATAGGATCTCAGGTCTTGACAAAATACCCTAGGTGAAGGATGGGTGGAGCCTTAATGGAACTAAGAGTCTTGCTAGAGCTAGGAGATAGATTGACCTTGCCCCCTTGCTGGGCTAGCTAGAAGTCATGAAGAGTAAGCCTCGAGAGGCTTGTTCTGGAATCTTTCTTGCTTCAATTGAGGAGATAGCTCCTGCAGGCACAGATTTGGTCCTCTTAGCAGGTGAGGGGTCGATTCCTAGACTTTTACCTTTTTCTAGGGCTCCATAGCCCATGCCTCTCTTGTCATTTTTGCCTTGAAAAACATTAGAATCCTTGTTTTGGTCTTGCAACGCAAGTGGAACTTCTTTGGGTGAAATAGTGGGAGGTTGGTGAGCTATTGCATTTCCAAGCAGTGAGGCCTTGAGATCATGCGAAGGGTAGATGGAACTAATCTTGCCCTTGCCTTGTCTCTGTTTGACATGGTGCTCCCACACTTTTCTAGGACTAGCAAGCACCACTGCGATTCCATATTTTTTTTGGAAACTTGACCCTTTGGTGAAGACCAGAAGGGACCATTTCAAAATTATCAATCGAAGGGCGCCCAAAGATGACGTTATAATATGAAGGGATATCTATGAAAATGAACTCGCATTTGCGTGTCTTCTCTTTGATTCCTTCTCCTAACGTAACTGGAAGAGTGAGAGTGCCTTTTATGTTGGTCACGACGTCATTAAATCCCATCAATACACCATCGAAGTCATGAAGTGAGCTTTCCTTGAACCCTAGCTGGGTGAAGGCATTCCAGTAGAGTATGTTGACTTGGCTTATGTTAGAATGTAAATATTAGATATCTTAGGGGCATTATAGTCTTTTTCTTAGTCTTTAGCTCTATAAATAGAGCCCTCATGTATGTTGTTGATAGGTAATAAGAGAAATATTGAAATCTAATTCTCTCTAGTCTGTTTCAGCTTCCATTGTCTATGAAGACTCTTTCCACACGCGTGTTCAGGATGTTAGCTGAGAGGATAAGAGGTTCCCTCAACAAGGCTTTAGGAGCTAGTTCTGACTCTTGGAAGAAGATGGTCTTGGACCAATCAATTTTGTTGGGCTCAACCTTAGGGAACAGTAGTGACGTACTCAATGCGATTCAAGACACAATTTTTTGCTCGCACCTGGGAGATGGAGATTTTCTGTTATTGGATCATGTTTATGACGTTAGCACCATAAGGAGTGTTATTGACCTTGTTCACTGTGCGATCTCCTCCCCTACCTCTGTTTCCTTCATCATTGCCTCTCTTCTGGCCTTCGTGACCATTAGCCTTGAACTGTGCTAAACGACCCCTTCTCATTAGACGTTCTACCTCATTTTCTAGGTAGAGACAATCTTCAATATCATGTCCATGGAATTTGTGGAGAGTGCAATAGTCATTGGGCCTATTGCCATATGTCTTTCGTAGAGTGACTGTAGGATGGTCAAATCCCTCATTTGCCAACATGTAGTCACATACCTCCTGGTAGGTGGTGGTGAGAGGGGCACGGGGCACCTCTGAGGAGGTGACCTTAAGGCCTCCTGACTGGGGCGCAAGGACAGCAGCATAGGCTTTAGCCTTTTCTTTCTTACTTCCTTAGAAGTTCCTTGGTAACTATCTCCAGAGCATTGGATTGCTTGGGTTAGAACATCTTCATCTCCCACATGGTTGTAGGCTATGTTCAACATTTTTTCCCAAGTCTTAGGCTGGGTTATGGCGAAGGCAGCTTGCACAAAAGGGTTGGTGACCCCTACCCTAAAGGCGGTCATTATCGTCTCACACCTTGTAGAGACTTCACATTCACGCTCAGCCTTGCAAAATCACTCAACACATTCTCATAACATCTCTCCAGGCCTTTACCTGACATTGATCAAGGAGATTTGGGGCTTAGAGACTTGTCCTGCTGAGACGAATTTCTTAAGAAACATGTCTTTGAAGACCTCCCAAGAGGTGATGCATCCATCTGGGAGTTCACGATACCATTCCTGAGCTTGACCCACGAGAGTGCAAGAAAAGATCCTGCAGCGTGTGGCATCACAATTTGTTTTGCAGCTTAGCTTAAGTTCAAAGCGAGTAGCATGCTCTATAGCCTTCGTGAGACCATCGTAAGTCATGTCTTGGAAGTGAATCATAGGGTTCATGAGGACCGTTTGGAGGGCCAGACTTGAAGGGTTGTTTACTGTAGGCGTCATGGGTGATTGAGTAACTGCAGCTGAAGAAGCCATTTAGACCCTTAGGCGCTGGACTTCCTCTTGGAGAGCCAAGAAGTTTGGGCTATCATCTCTGAGCATTGCTGGGCCGCGTGATTCACCTACTCTCCTAGCTTGGGGGAGAGGTGGCTCATTCCTTCTAGCCCTTTGGTATGGGCTTTCAATTGTGTCATGAGCAGTAGATTCTTGGAGGTCTTGGTGGCGAGTGTAGTTGTCTCGCTGGCCAAGTGCCTTAGTGTCTCCATAGCTTTCCTCACCTAGGGGGCACATGGGCCTTCCATCACGACGTGTGAGCCTAGTAATGATTGTGTTCCTTTGAGAGATATAAGCTGGGAGTCCATCACAAGCTCGGGCGTCGCGATGGACTGGAGTTTGGCGGCGTGTGTGATCCATATGCAAAGGGGTATGTCCACTCCTATGCCTCGGGCTTGAGCCACGGGAGGAGGTGGATGCACACCCTGAGTAACTGGGGCTGCAGGAGCAATAGGTGTTGGGGCGACCAAGGTAGCGTGCATCTCTTCATTGAACTGGTCAGTGAAGTCCACACTCAGCGGAGAATGTTGTTGTTGTGGTCGTTGTAGAAGTAGTTGTGGTTCTTATTCTCCAAAGTCAAGGTTTTTATCCTAAGAGTCCAAGTGTCTCATTTCCAAGGTTTGGTGAATAGCCTTGAGTTTTAGTGTCTCAATTCCAATCTTCAAGCTTAGGTGTTGTCCAGCTCATAGAACCTGTAACCTGTGGAAGGAAAACACACCAAAGGGACGAAGAACTTGGGGTGGTGTTGCTAGGACTCCGCCTTGGGCGTGAGAGTAAGTCCTTGTATGGTAGACACTAAAGCTTTTCTAGAGAGTGAAAAATTTTAGAGAGAGAAGATCTCAAATGAAGTGAGAAGGTGAAGATTATGAACTTCTTTCCCTTTGGAAGAGGGGGGTATTTATAGGAGTTTCTTACCACCTTACGCCACTTGTCATGACGTGATTGACCGGTGAAGAATGAAGCTCATTTGGTTTGTAGAGTCCAAATGGCTTACTTGATCTTATGTCCTTTAGCCCTTTTTGGGTTGTTGGGCCTCTTAGTCCTTGAACATGCTGCTCATATGGGTGGACTTGGTCTTGTTTTCCCTTGGATTTGCCATGACCCTAGGTGAGATCATGCCTTGTGAAGTTTAGATATAGATGCATATGGAAGTGTGTTGAGAGCTTGCCAAGACCCTTAGTGAGCTAGTACCATGGGAGGCATAGTCATGGGTGCCTGGAAGCGTAGATGCTACGAGACCTTGAGGCTAGTATGTTCGTTGAGCCTTTCATGAGCTAGTGTTTCGCAAGGCGTGGCCTTTAGGCTCTTGCTTGTAGAAGCTTGTTGATGTGTCTTGGAGATGACGTGTTGGTGTCTAGGCCTTGAATCAGCCTTGGAATAATGCCAGGAGATTTTTATGTCATCGGGGATCAAAGGGAGTCCACTGAGGAACATTTGGAGGCTAAAAAAATGAAGCGATGCTGGAACAGGTCTGGCGCTGCGGCGCCCCGCGAAGACAGACTTGTCCGCATTTGGCTGCTAGAGGGACAGTTTTATACCCATTTTACTGCTAGGATGACAGCCCTAACCCTATTTTGCTGCTAGAAGGACGGACTTATTCCCATTTTGCTACTGGAAGGTCAAAGCTACTCCAATTTCACTGCTAAAACTATTTTTGAGCCCAGATTCGCTCCCGGACCCTTAGAGAATATTATTTGGAGCATTTCATGGACGTTTTTAGAGTCAAGCGGCCTCTTAGAAGCTTTTTTTATACTTAGTTGAATTTTGCACAAGTCTTGGACTTTTGCTAGGAGTCTTAGGCTTGCTAGAGCTCTAAGCCTAGTGTTGGCATAACTTCTAGGCCTAGAGTTGCTTGCGCTCTTGGTCTTGCTGGGACTCCTTGCTAGGGCTAGCATTGCTGAGACTAGCTATGCTGAGCCTAGCTTACAGGGGTTAGCCTTGGTTAGACTAGCTATGTTGAGCCTAGCTTGCTAGGGTTAGCCTTGTTGGGACTAAAGTTGCTAGGACTTGCCTTGCTAAGCCTAGATTGTTGAGACTAGCTATGTTGAGCCTAGCTTGCGGAGATTAGCTATGCTAGGCCACTATCTTTGCTAAGCCTCTAGCCTTGCTGAGCCTAGTGCTAACTATTCTAGCATTCATAATAAAGTCGGGATATGCCTTGCGTGACTTGTCTAGACCTAGTAGAGCTGTAATCTTGACTTGGGTCAGGACCATTTCAGGGCTTCGTGAATCCGGGTCGGGCGACCTGATTATTATGAACCCGCCACGTAGCCTCTTGTGAGTCAGTAAAGGACTTATGATTTTTTGGGTAGCATAAGCTTTTATGTGTCA
Source organism: Pelargonium cotyledonis (assembly GCA_036897625.1). Lineage (NCBI taxonomy): Eukaryota > Viridiplantae > Streptophyta > Magnoliopsida > Geraniales > Geraniaceae > Pelargonium > Pelargonium cotyledonis. The sequence goes on along the minus strand of JAYMTA010002637.1, from coordinate 1,239 downwards.
TTAGCCTCAATTATAAATATAGCACATAACTCAATGTTACGCGCTATTGACATCTGTTGGAACAGAGTTGATTTTTTGAAAAAAAAAATGAAAATTATAATTTTTTTTTCTTCCCAATTTCGGCGGTTGTTTCTATTTAGGTTATCGCAGATTTTTTTTCTCCCAATTTTCTGCACACGATTTGGTCAATCTGCTGAACGTGCATTTATTTTGGAAATAGCTGTTGAGGTTTTTGGCCATAAAAGGGAATCTCCCATTCACAAAATACACAACTCAATTTTCACTCTTCATTCCCACTTTTAATTCAAATTGAGAGCAGAGTTTTGGTTCAAGTGTAGTTCTTGAATTGTTCTGTGCGGTGCAACACAGTTCAATATTTTCGAGTGGGTTGTTTTATCCTGGGAACGTCGAGGTTGATCGTCTGCTGTGCAATTATTCGGGCAGTGCCTTGAACATTTTAAAGAGAGCGACCTAGTCCGTGACTCAACCCATCGGTATCAAATTTAAGTTCAATTTATTTTATTGTGTTACAAACAATTTTAAAACGTTCTACTGCCATGTCGACCGATGATATCAATGTTGGACTTACCGGAGCTGACATCAACCGTCCATTCTGGTTCGAGGGAGCTCACTTCAAGCGATGGAGGCAGAAGATGTTATTCTTCCTTACAATGAAGAAGGTGGCTCTTATTCTCAACACCCCCCAACCCGCGATTGATGACAAGGCGGACGTGATAGAGAAGGGGGACCAAAGCAAGGTGTAGGCAAGCTGGACAAAGAATGACTTCCTATTCAAGAACTTCATCCTCAACAGCCTCTCAGACGACCTCTACGACTACTAGAACACCGATGACAATCCCGCAAGCAATATTTGAGAGGTACTCCAGAAGAAGTATGACACTGAGGAAGCCGACACCAAGAAGTATGTTGTCAGCTGCTACCTCAAATTCTAGATGACAGATGACAAATCCGTGGAAGTCCAATCCTATGAGCTTCAGAAGATTTCCCACGAGATCACGTCCGAAGGAATGGTGTTAGACGAGCAATTCCAAGTAGTAGTGATCATTGAAAAGCTACCACTATCATGGAAGGACTTCAATAATGCTCTCAGACACAAGACAAAGGAGTTATCGCTCGAAAGCCTCATCACCCAACTGCACATTGAAGAGGAGGCTGGGAAACAAGATCAGGGAGACGAGGGGTTGACGGTGTCTGTTAACCGAAGGGCCACGACGAGAA